>JASANR010001574.1:2297-231801 GCA_030849635.1 Wallacemonas sp. MBr04
GTGACGGCACCATTCGTGAAGTTAATTCACGACACACATCCAACACCTGCATACGAAAAATATTATGACTCCATAGACGGTAATTTGCTCAGCATCACACTCTTGTTTGCACAAAAGAATTGAATCCTATTCAGATCGAGACAGCACAGCCACAATAACAACAACGAGCGACGCCGCAATGCGGCTAACATCACCATCACTACGATCACCATTCGTACCGTCGCGCTGGGTTAGCGAAACACCGCAAAAATTCACAAAGCTTCACAAGAAGAACGAGGAGCAGCGAGTGCGGTCGCTGAACGCGACAATAAATACAGTTTTGGCACCACCAACGGCAGGGAGAAGGCGGACGCAGCGCAGTGAATATTATTTGCACACACGCGCGCACGCACCCCTCGCCAGCACTCGCGCGTACGGTCTCTCGAATTTTTCTTCGACAGTCAGTTTTAGGTTTACAAGTATGTTATGACGGCACACGAGTTGTGTCTGGGAGAACGAAGCTACTCTTCCACGCACCCACGATACAGCGTCTCACTGTAGAAGACGGCATCGGCTGCTGTACTGTCGTTGTCTCTGTGATTAAATCAGGCGCATGAAGAATAGAAGGAGCATTGGAAGGAGAGAGTTGAGGAGAACTCACAAAGAGCGCGCACAGAGACACACGGATAACAGAGGCAGAGCACGCGCGCACCGACCAGTGCCATCAGCCGTGCCGCCTTCTCCGTGAATAACATTGACATACAGATAGCGCTGTATTCCGTTCGCGGAATCAACAACACTATCCGATGGTTGAGGTGGAATTCCTTCAAATACAGTTCGCACGTTTGGCGTAAGTTGCTCTCTTTGATTTTCTTGTTGTTGCGAGTGTGGATACTGTGTTCAATCTTTATTCGCTGGCCCTCGCACATTTCGTCGAGGCTTCAGCGCCAGGAGTCGCGTCACACAGATCAAGTCATGGAAATAATGTGAGCGTGTCATTCAAAACGACACACGCGTGAACGAAGAGCACGTTACGGGAAATGTTTTTTCCCGGAAAGCACAGAAAATACCGAATGGTAGCGGTAGCCGTTGCATTTTGTTGTACGGCGGCCAGCTCTTCGTATGACATCTATGTACGTCTTTTCAAACATGTCGTTCTTATCATTGTTCCTCCTTCCGTCAGAAAAATTAATTCACAACATGACGAAGCCAATCGGCAAGGGATTGGAGGATGTCGAATCTTGGCTCTGTCGGAACGCCACTGGGCTCGCCAACGCGTGCGTCGACTCGTCGGCGTGTTCGTTCGGGCTCAGGTTGGTGTAGCCACGACGCTCGGAAGAGAGCCGTCTTCCAACTTTTATCCCCGCACGTGCAGCGACCGCATTTTCCCATTCGAGAGAGAGCAACGCGCAGACCACAACGGTCATGTGGACGGCGTCGCGCGACAGCTTCGGCTGATCGCGGGAAACGCGTCGCGATTCGTAGTGGAGGCGTCGGTAGTTACAGAGAAGAGAGAGAACGAAGCAAACAGAGAATAGCAATCCTCTCCGGTTTATTCGTTGTGAAACAAGATCCATCCGACGCACATCTTCTCGTACCGAGAATATTTTTCATTCTACCACGCAGGCTGTTACTGTTGTTTCCGTACACCTGATGCTGTCTCGTTGGTCGGCGTCTCGCTTTGCGAGCCCGGCATCGTCCGACGTGTTTCCACGAAAAGGCATGTCCGCCGGCGCTGCTCCAGGAAGTCTCCTCGACACAGCGCTTGGTATTTTTCCAAGTTCGAGATCGAGACACCATCTAACCATTCAAGAGGCTCAAGATCCAACCCATTCCTGTCCGCCGACGTCGAGTGGCTACACACAGGGCTGGCAACATCTATTTCCCATTCGACACACCATCCCTGGAAGAAATTCCCGCGTGTGTGGTGAATTCCCCTCCCTGTAGCTCTCCGTCGGCGCTTCGCTTGAACAATGGTTTTCCGCACGAAGGGAAAGCTTGCCCTTTCCATCAGATTCTTACATTCAATATTCGCGTGAGACTCCTCCATGATTCATGGGGCTGTCTCCGCCGGCTGCGGACCGTTTCTCTTTTCCCCGTCGATGTTCGTGTACAGACGTCGGCCTTTGCGTGGGTGAGATTCCGTCCTTTTTTCCGGAGCGGCTAAGGGATTAGCCCGACCCCGCTCCGACGATCCATACTCCGCGTTGTGAAACGGCACTATCTGGATGCGTGTTCACATTCTTCGGTCGAATGTGAATGTACACAGAACCTTCTCCATCTTTCTTCTCTCCCTGAAACAAAGACGTTTGTTTCACGGATCGAGACGAGAAGCGAATAGCCAGAGGAGCGGGCTTCGGCCATCTGTTGGGAATCGATCTGCACGATCTCGCTCTTCTGTGTTTTCTATTCACCCACAATTTTTGCGTGACGTAGCGGCTCTCCATGTTCTTCCACCTTTCACGAAATTACATTTCGAGGTTCGCCGATTGTGAGCATGACTCCTTGGCGACGCTATCACACACACTTTGAAGAACGGTTCGACCAAACCACGAGAGCTTCGCAATGAGATGGCGAGCGCCAGGGCAGAGAGCACAAGAGAGAGAGAATAACAACAGTATAGACTTCAGTGCCTTACAATCAGAAGAGACACACCACGTGTGCGCGACCCGGCTCTCTTTAGGACACTCTTCTCTCTCTGTCTTCTTGGCGGGCTCGTGCGAGCATTCATTGCAGCTATGCGTTCAGCGGTGGCGTTTTGAGGACAACGACAACACCATTTCTCTTCTGTCGGGAATCGATTCGATTTCCTCCGCACCTCGACGCCTCTTCTCGCAAAGACTTCGCTTTGCGATACTATTGTCTCCAGACAATTGTGATTGTCATCCTCTTCTTCTTCTCTGCTTTTTCGCGGCACGCGAGGACGATGCACATCGTGCACACACAGTCTCTCAGACGATCGAGACACGCACACACACACAGAAGCATCACGCAAGAGCGTGATCGGCATGGAGAAGACAATCATTGAAAGAGGATGACACGCGCGTTCAATTTATTTGACTCCGCGCGGATATCACACCAATCTATCAGACATGTGAGTTGCGAAACCAACAACACTATTCAGTACAGCAATAGATTCGTTTCAACATCACAGGATAAACTGCAAAACAGAGAGTGGCTCTGTTTGCCACCAGCACTTCCTTGTCAGGAAAGCGACAATCCTCGCACAATCGTCACTCTCAACGCGAGAGATACGAGCGCATCACATGTGACATTCACTCGACGTCTGCAGAATGAGATTTCAGAACGTCGTACGTTTGCCATTCAGATCGCAAAAAACAGGCGAGTCACACACTTCCACCGAGTACACTGAGATACGATCAGTCGTGGAAATACAAGCGCCGAGCGAGAGGATCCATTCTTCTCAACGAGGAAGCTGGTTTGTCCTTTGCGTTCGCAAACCCTAACCCCTACTCTAACCAAGCCCGTCCGTCGTCGCGAAACGGGTAGTCTCAACAGAAAAGAGACACAGCGCGAGACACATGTGTGACGACATTTGGTCGACGCACGCGCGGATGATGACCATCTCTCCCATCCAATTCGGATCGAGAAGGCACAGCGACGACACCACAAGGGCCACGCGAGGATTCATAAAACTCAGAAGGTGAGTTTCTCTCTCGCGCAACAACAATTTCACGGTTGAATCGACTTTAAGCGAGTCGCGACGATACATTTCGCATCCAGACAGTTTACACGATTCGGGGTTTTGATTTCCCGTCCTGAATCAGGACGAGTATTCCAGCATTCAGAGCTACGCCAGCTTCAAGAAAAGCAAGCTATTCGTAAATAGCCTCAGTGGCGACAGAAAAGTCCTCAACATTTCTTTGAGTAGACACCTCTGAGCACCGTGGTTGAATTCATTCGACGAAGTCAGAGATGCGCATGATTAGCATCTTCTGGTTGACACACAAAATGGAAGACACAGCTGTAGCATCGGCAACGGCCTCGAGTGGTTGAAGTTACCCACTCGACAATCTTCCTCGATGCAAAGCGCGCGAGACGTCCACCATCGCGACATAGACTGCAGAAGCGCCTCTCTGTCGAGAGCACGTCGCAACGGATGGCGAACACGATTTGAGACGTGAAGTCCAAAAAGAATTCCGCGGAGGGACGAAGAGCACACTTTCACAAGTGACATCCATTCAGCCACATCACTTTCCCACGTCAAACCATTTGACGACAGAGTGCGATTGCAGCCCTCGGTTTGTGCCGAAAAGACCTCGCACTGATGATGTCTTGATTGTGATCAGAACGGACATCGGCGAACGATTCTCGCAGCAATGTGAATCGACGTTTCCCGACGCGACCGCCGCAGGCATGTGTCGCACAAAAAACAGATGAGCACGCGGAATGGCGAGGCCACGATGAACATAGACCTCTTTTGTTCCATGTCAGGGCAGGTATCCGCGCGAAACGCAACATCTGACAAGATGCAGCAAGCATCATCTTCCCTCGAAGGATGAAGACGCTCAGTGAGCACACCTTTCAATGAACGAAAGACAAAGCGATAACATGACAGCCAGCCCGTCACAACCGGAAAGTTTACCAGCACCACGTCGCAGCTCGCATGTGAGTCAGCATCGGTGTGAACAGCAGCGCTCACACGCACAGTGCTCGCGGCAGTCGAGGTGTTGACGTGTCCACACGCGCGTCATGCGATTCCATTCTGGCCGGAGAAGGCCGCTTCGCAAGTCACTTGGGGCGCGAACTGAGACACCGGTGATCACCCCGCTTGAACATGCGTGTGCACATATGTCTCCCCTCCCCCCTTTTTTGAGTTCCGTTTGTTCTCTTTCCCACCCTTTTACCCATTAAACAGAATACGCCGATCGTCCACGGTGGTGCTATCTTGCTTTCCTTTGTTGTTTCCGTTGTGTCCTGCTATATGAAATTGCGGCTCCATGACCAGCTCATTTGTATTGCGCGTGCTGCGCTGGCGCGTGCGGCCGTGGGCGTGCTTGATGCCATAGCTGTGGTGCGCGCTGCTGCTTTCCTGTGCGTGCATGCGCCTGTGTGTGCGTGCACCGGCACGCCGTTGCCTCGGCAGCGCTGTGTCTGTGGCAGCTGCCCTGCTGCGTGCTGTGCACGACACACTTGACACTTCCCAGCACTACTCGCTCACGCCGTGGCTGTCTCCTGTTGCTCTGACTACTCCTCTCTATTCCCTTCTTTATCCCAACGCTCTCTCCCTTTGACCTTCCCAGCTCTCTTTGTCGCAGTGCACGCACCCGTACTCATCATGCTGTCTCTCGTTCGTGCCTACGTCGCGGAGTGCAAGCGTGAGCGTGTTCAGCCTTTCAGTGGCTTCATCGCACACGTCGCCTCGTGCGTGGTCGACGCTGACCTCGACGACGTGCCGGTTGCGACGATCGACCTCTTTGCGCGCGCCATGGTCCGCGCCGGTGAGTCCGACCAGGGCTCCAGTACAACACCGGACCCGCGTACGGGCCACAGCACAAGCGTGGCTGCGGAGTCTGCGGGTGCCGCTTCTTCTCCCCGTGTCGCCGCGCTGTGCTTGCATCACACCCCACTCTCTGGTCCTTCCGCGTCACGCACGCCCCCGCCACCGTCCCAGCTGGCTTCGTCGTGCCCTGCAGCCGTTTCCTCCCCGGCTTCGTTACAGCCCGAGACGGCGGGTGCCGCCGTGCGCCGTGAGCGCGCCGATGCGAAGGACATCACCGCACCGTCCCAGCGACCGTCTCTGAAGCTGCTCGTGGATGGTGTGCGCGTCACCGTCACCGGGAGCCGAGACTGCCTCCACACACTCGTGCTTTCTGGGCTGCCGCTTGACACGGTGCCCGTGGCCACCACGCGTCTGATGCGTGTGCTGCCCACCAGCGCGAACCTGCGCGTGCTGAACTTGAGCGACTCCGGCATTGGTAGCACGTCGGGGCCCGGCTCGCGACGTGGTGCCGCGCCAGGGGCACCGAGCCTGTTCACAGTATTGACGTCCTCCACGCCGGGTGGGTTTGCACGGCTTGAGGTCGCGTCGTTCGCCAACTGTGGTCTCACGGACGCGGAGGCGGCCCGCGGTGTGCGGAGTCTGCTCGCGGCACGTCACGATCGTACGACAGCGAACAACTGGCAGCAGTCACTGCGAGGCGGCGGTGGTGGTGGCGCGGGAGCTGCTGTGGCGTCGTCACGCGACGAGACTGGCGCAAGTGCGGCTGCGGATAGTGGTGGTGGTGGCACTGGCCTGCGACACCTCGATTTGTCTGGCAACGCGCTGTCGACGCTGACTCTGCGTGCGCTGCAGCACGGCCTGCTGGATGACACGAGTCTGCTCACGCTGGACCTCAGCCGCAACCAGTGCTCCACGCAGGCCATCAGCGCGTTCCTGTTTAGTGGGGTGCTGGAGCGCTGTCGACTTCAGTCCATTGATCTCAGCCACAACAAGCAAACCACGGCCCGCACTTTGGATGTTGGCGCTGGTGGTGGTCCACCGAGCTGCCCAGCGAATGTAGCCGCGTTGTTCGCGTGCATTCATACGCCTGCTCAGCAGCAGCTTCTGTACCTGCGTCGCGCAGCGCATCCACTGCAGAGAACACCAGCACCGTCACCAACGCCAACGCCAGCGACGACGGCGGAGGCCGTGCCAGCCACGCAGCACATCATCACGCTCGATTCAGACCCGTCCTCCATCCAACGCGCAAAACCTGTCGCTGCGACGGCGGCGGATACGGTGAGTGGTGCTGCACGCACCGGAGACGGCGTGGCGTTGAGCCAGGAGAGGTCCAAGTGTGGGCCAGGCCGCAACACCCTCACTATCACCACGACGGTCCCTGGTGTACCGAGCAGCTCCGGCAAGGAAGAGAAGACGGCCAAGCCGTTGCCTGGTACGAGCCCCGCGCCTACCGTCTCTTCATCCAGCCGCTCTCAACAATCTCTGCCCGCACCACTTGGCAAAGCACACCTCCACAGCCGCGTGGCGTCTTCAGCTGGACGTGGGGCAAAGGACGGCATCGACCTCGGCGCATCCGCTGTCTCCTCACTCTCTCACCTCCAGAACACGGTGCACACGCTCATGCAAATCTCCCCGACAACGACGTCGCCGAACACGTCGTCCATTGGTGTAGGTGGCGGCACGAGTGAGAGTGGTGGCCGGCGTGATCGTCGTCGGGACGTGGAGACCACGAACCCGTACGTGCTCACCGCCTCACCACCACAACGCCGTGCCGGGACTCGGACTGCTGGAAGCGAATACGCGCCTGCGACGGGTGCCGGCGCCGGTTCGGTGCTGACACCGCAGCCGTCCTCGTGGCTCGGGAGCTACTGCATTCCCATTGTCCCGTACGGGATGACGACAGCACCAGCGCCGCCTGGCGTGCCGCCGCCACCGTTGTGGTGCGGGTGGCAGGGCAGCTATCCGCCTGTGAGTGGGTCCGTGCGGGCCCCAACAATGGAGCAGGGCACACAGACGCTCGCTGCCGACACCGTGAACAGTGCAGAAAACGCGCCGACAGCCACGACGGCGCCGACGCAAACCGCACCGGACGTACGGACAGCGCTACCTGCACCCGCCTCGCAGGCGTTTGATCCTCTTTTGACTGCCTCTGAAGACGGCAAGGAGGTGAACGACAGCGAGAAGGAAGCGTTGGCCGATGCAGAAGGGACAGCGAAGGACGAAGACGGCGCTGTGCCACTGACTGTCGAGGAGCTCTTGGCTGCACCGCCATCAGTGATTGGCCCGCCGACAACAATGGAGGCGGATGGCACGGTCGCCGTCGTCTCTCCCTCCCACCTTTCCGAAGCAGAGGAGCGCCGCTTTCTGCTCTCCCTCGTGGGTCGCGTGGAGGGCTTCGAGAATGAACTGACCGAGAAGCTGGAGCACCATTATCAGCAAACCAACGATCAGTTGCTCGCCCTCAAGCGCGACCTGCTCGTGCGCCTGTCGGGTCTCTCTGACGATCACAAGGCCGCCGTGCAGCGTCTGCAGACCCAGCAGGAAGCCACGGCGGAAGCGGTCGAGCACGCCATCACCGTGAAGCACCAACACCCCGAGAGCGACATGATGGACAGCCTTGTGGACCTCATCCAGACCGGCATCCAGCGCATCAACGATCAAATGAGCGCCAGAATAGAGACACCAGAAGCGAAGACCACCACAAACGCGCCCACGACATCCTCGTTGTCTGCCGGTGGCGTGCCAAGCTCCATCTTCGGCTTCACGGACACCTCGCGAGCGGCTGGCACCACACGCGGCGGCCCAAGTGCAGCGAGTAGTCTCACCACCAAGTCGACTGCTGAGAAGACGACAGAGAAGGACTTCCTGAAGGACGTGAACGCGCGTCTGATGCAGCTCGGATGGTGAGGTCAGCGTCACCACGGGACCACACACACACACTACCAATGTGCAGGTTTCAGTGGATGCCATAGAATCGTCAGTTCCCTGACATAGACCATACAAAACAGTCACCAATCAAACAAGAAGAAAACAAAAGAATTCAGCTCTCTTGACAGCACTGGCGACCCACAGTCAACGCCGAATAGTCTTTGAGAGCACACACACACGTCACAGTTCGCCCGCTCTTCTGTTGTGTACTTACAGGGACCGCGACCTTCACTGTGTGAAAGTCACGTCTTGGCCAACCACACGTGTACAGACAAGCTCGATAAGCTGTGCCTTGTGTGTACGTGCTCCTTCTCTACTGCTTGTTTCACTTTTCTTCACCTCCTCCTATTTCTCCTCCTCTCCTCTCCTCTCCGATCTTGTCTTTTTCCCATCATTCGTTGGTTCGATCAAGAAAATACCCCTCACTCCCCCTGCTCCCCTGTTCTTTGGAGAGTTCAACCGCACACATACAATCATACATACTCCCTCACCATGTCCTTCGCTGTGAACATCGAGGGTGCGGCCCTGCACGGCCACATGAAGAGCGTCTCCATGCTCAAGTTCAACCGCGAGGGTGACCTGCTCTTCTCCTCTTCTCGTGATACCAACTGTGTGCTGAGCTGCTGGTCTGTCAAGGGCCAGCCTCGCGACACCACGCTCGTCGGCACGTACACTGCTGTCGGCCAGGAGGGCATCCGCAAGACATCCGACTCGGCCCTCGTCAGCCTCGACGTGAACCTGTACTCGACGCTCGTGGCCGGCTGCACCGGTGGTGAGGAGGTGCTCATCTGGAACGTCGACGGCGGCCAGCTGCTCGGCGTCATCAATCGCCCCATGAGCCGTGGCTCGTCCGTTGGCTTCTCGCACGATGACCGCCTGATGATGGTGGCCTCCAAGGGCATGGGCTCTGCCAAGTCGGCGATTAGCATTTACAACCTGCCCTACCGCGTACCAGCGCTGGGCGAGAAGATCGAGCCGGCCAAGACCACCTTCAACCCCTTCACCACGCTCGAGCTGGAGACGTCCGACGAGAAGATCAACTGGGCCTGCTGGGGACCGACGAACGACACCATCTACTTTGCCGAGGGCGGCTTCATGCACATCATGGATGTGGAGACGTCGCGCGTCATCCGCTCCCGCCAGGTCCACGAGGGCGAGGGCATCATCAACCGCTTCAAGTTCGACAAGGACTACCTCAGCCTCGCCACCGCCTCCAACGACCGCACCGCGCACCTTATCGACTTCAAGGATCTCAGCACGATCCAGGTCTACAAGAGCGACACCCCGATCAACGATATCTCGATTAGCCCCAAGGGAGACCACGTCATCCTCGGCGGTGGTCTCGAGGCGTCGGCTGTCACGACGCAGGGTGGTAGCAGTGTGTTCGAGGTCATGTTCTTCCACAAGGTGCACGGCACCCAGCTGGGTCGCCTGCGCTGCCATTTCGGTACGATTAACGCGATGGAGTTCCGCCCCGATGGCCGCGGCTTCTCCAGCGGTGGTCACGATGGTATTGTGAAGCTCTACCAGTTTGACGATAGCTACCTGCGTGCCCCTGGCACCGAGCCCATCTGGATGCCAGGCCAGTAAGCACCGGACTGAGCAAGCCACACACACAAGCACGGAGCCAAACAGAACCCCCGCTTCTTTCTGTGTGCTACGGCGTCCATCCTGCTGTCTTCTGTCTTTTTTCCTTTTCTCTCTCTGCCCCATCGTTCTTGTTGGGGCGGTTTGGTATGCATGTGTGTGTCTGTGTTGCGCCGACGCGTGCGTGCGCGTGGAGTAACGAGGCTGCAATCACACCAGCGCACACACATACAGTTTGAGTGGTTGCCTTGACTGATAAAATCCTAAAGTTGATGGTGAATGAAAAAAAAGTTGAGAAAAAAACGATCCGTTAAACCAAAATTGTGAAGTTGTTTTCACAATTCAGGTAAAAAAAACAAACGAACAAAAAAGCCCACACATCCAGTAATAATATTGGCACGCGTGTGCCACTGCATGGCTCTGTCCTCTCACTGAATTCTTAACAACCAGAACAGATCACACAGAAAGAAAAAGAAAACCACAGAGCAAAAACGGAGTACCTACGACCTGAGCACAACGAGGTGTAGACGTTGGTGAACTGTGCCATCACACGGTTTTATTCCCATCACGTGACACTTGCACGCACATGCAGTACGACATCGTGCAAGGCGTTGCGGCGGCACGCACCGCTCTGCACTGTGGCTCGCGTGATGACAGCCCCGTGTGTGCGTGTCTTCCACGTCGCATAGCTGTCGTCCTCCTCTTTCACAGACACACAACAGAGCTGGCGTGCCTGAGGAATCGCGCTTGACTGCTTTGGCGTCACGCCATCTCTCCCTTTTCCCCACCACTTTCTCTCTTTTCAAATGCGTCGTCTTTACCTTTACCTTCATCCCCCATCTCTCTCTCTCTCTTCCGTTCTATCGTCTGGCACCATACGCACGCGAACACACAGTCCCACACCCACACTCACCCCCACCCCCACGCAGACAGACGCGGGTGACCTCTAGCAGCAGCACCACACGCATGTTCCTCTCTCTTCGTCGTCTCTCAGGCGCCACCACGTCGCGTACGTGTGCGGCGCTAGCGTGCCCGTCTCGCACACTCTCCACACTGGAGCTGGAGGACGACGAGACGCACTGGCGGCACCGCAACCAGGCCCGCTACGGCGAGGGCAACTACCCGCTGTTCCGCGCGCTCTACAAGGAGCTCTGTGATGAGGTGCGCCGCGAGTTCTTCACAAAGCCACCCCCGCCCTTCGCGGCCCACCTTGGCAGTACCACAGCAGCGCCGTCAACCAAGGCAGCGGAGGGAGCGAGCGCACGCGCTGAGCCTCCCAAGAAGCCGGACGTGACCTACGGCGATGGCAGTTGGAGAGTTGAGTATCGGCCGGAAAACAACGTCGTCGTGTTTCGCCGCGAGGCCGTGCAGGCGTCTCGCATGGCGCGTGTGGTGGCGTACACCCGCGTCGCCGTCGAGGACCCGCCTCGACTGAACGCGATGCTGACCTTTGCCGACTGGTATCCCTTCGAGGTGCTGATTGAGCGCAAGGGCATTATCGTGCACTTCTCCGTTGCGTGCAATGAGGGCGGCATGCACATGCGTAACTGCCGCGTGTACGACGCCGAGGCGTTGACAGCGCTTGCGACGGAGACGAGAAACTCGCAGAGCGATGCGAGCCATCCTGGCACGTCCACATCTTCGTCAACAACTGATGCCGGTAGTGCCGCACCCACCGATGCAGCCGATGCGTCATTGATCACAGGCGTGACAGACGATGCGGAGTGGGTGCGACAGAATCTTCTCTACGACGGCCCGTGCCTTTGGCATCTCGAGCTCAGCTTCCAGAACGAGCTCTACGACATAATGCAGGACCACGGCATCGACCTCGATTGGTTGCGCTGGGGATCGGAGTGGGTCTTCTACTTGGAGCACTTCATGTACACACGGTGGTGCCTGGGGATGCTGGACCAACTCATCCCAACCGCTGCACGTGGTGGTGAAGAGGATTTCTTGCTGAAGGAGGAGCAGGCGCTGCTGGATGAGCCAGCGGAGGACTGGCTAGCTCCGCATGCCATGTAGGCACCAGTGAGTGCGTGTGTGGAAGGTTAGTTTAAGAAAAAAGACAATTCGTGGCGAGGTGCATCGTCATGATCATCCACAGTTGGATCCTCTTTGTACGTTTTGAGTTGCTCGTTTGTCATGTCATCACATCCCGCTAACGCAAGAAAAAAGCAACAAAGAAACACTACTCACCCGTTGTCAAGTTTGGTGAAAGAGGGAGATCACCTCACCGATTTGGTCCAACTGAAGGCCGACCAAACGCTCCCCCGGATGACGTGACTATTTGCTCTCGTTCCACTTCACCTCACTGTGCGTGTGAGAGGCGCCTGCACAGCTTCTCACACCGCAGATACTCTGTGGCTCAGCGTTGCTGATACTATTATTCTGTATCCACACGACTTGCACTGAGCACACACGCTCTTTTTTTTCTCCATTTCTGCCACGCACAAGAAAACAACAACAGCAGTAACAACGAGCCTCTATAGCCAAGGCACACTTCCACGATGGAGCTGGAGGGCATTGATATCGGCCTGTATGTGGAGGACGACGTGGCGGACACTGCTCTGTGTGCGGCCCTGGACGCCGGCTGGCTGCCACGCTATCGACATCCCCGCGGTGAACTCTTGGAAGTAGCTTTTGTGCCTCCCACTCCGGAAGAGACCTGCGACGCGAACACCGCGGCGTGTGCTGTCCCGCCCGAGCTGACCGTTGCTCCACTGTGGTCCGCGGAGCACGCGGCGTCGACGCTGGCCGCCCATCTCGCGCGCGTGCACCCGCTCACAGATGCTGATCTCGTGCCCTCTGACACCGCCCGTCCGGTGCTTCTCTACGGCTGGCTCGAGCCTCAACCAGCATCCTGCGTCGTGCAGTACGCCGAGACGATGGAGCCGAGCGGTGCTGGCGGGCTCAGTGCGGAGGAGGAGGCCATCCTTCGCGACCACCTCATTCCACATGAGAAGAGCGCATCGGCACACACTGCCACTGTGCAAGCCGGCGCCATGCACGCACCACCAGCACCAGCGACTGGGAACACCACCGCCACAACCGCTATGCCCGCACCAATGGATCTGCTCGGCGTCAAACCATCCAGCGCAACGTCAGCGGCCAGCAGCAGCAGCGCTCCGCCCACAGAAGTCGCACCACCCGTGTTCCACGTTGTGCAGAGCGAGCAGCTGTTTCGTCTTCACCTATGGTCCAGCTCACACACCACGCGCGCCATGCAGCGCCACCTTGTCTCGCACGACGACGTGCGACCATCATCACCTCCGCCAACGTCTTCTTCTTCTCTTGGTGTGCACGAGGATGGCAACGGCAACGGTGAAAGCGAAGCGTCAGATGTCATGCGAAGCTTCTTTGCTGCGCGGGCCTCCTCGACGACCACGACGGCCGCCCCACCGCCACCGCCACAGGCGAAGGAACTGACTGAGCGAGACGACACGTCGATGGTGCGGAACGCGCTTCACACCGTCGTCACGGTGAGCCAGTTGGTGAGCAGCCACCCCGATGCCAAGATGGACGTCCTGACAGACGCTAGTCGACCAGGCGAGCACGAGTACATCCTATTCGACGAGGTGTAGGACGACGCGGTGGACTCCGTCACACACAAAGGCACAGCCAATCTTCACGATTTCGTTTAATCAACTTTCACAGATTTCACAACAAGACATACGAAGCGAGAGCACGCAGACAAAAAAAAAGAAGCAGATACGGGTCGGCAAGCCGGACTGCCACACAACCACCTTAATCCCGTTTTGAAAACAGCACTGACCCACACCTCTTCTTCCACTTTCTCCTTTTTTCAGCAACTACTTCCTCCCCCTCCTTCCCCCCCTCACTCGTTCTGCCTCTCTGGAAAGAATCGCTAATTCAAGTTCATCATCAAGTAATCACATAAAAACCAAACCCTCCATCTCCATCTCCACCCCCCCTTTCCCCTCCAGCCATATCAACAATGACGGACTACAAGGTGAAGGACATCAGCCTGGCCGAGTGGGGTCGCAAGGCCCTCGACCTGGCCGAGAACGAGATGCCCGGTCTGATGGAGCTGCGCCGTGAGTACGGTGCGTCCCAGCCGCTGAAGGGCGCCAAGATCGCCGGTTGCCTGCACATGACCGTGCAGACCGCCGTGCTGATCGAGACCCTCAAGGTGCTCGGTGCCGAGCTGCGCTGGAGCTCTTGCAACATCTTCTCCACCCAGGACCACGCCGCCGCGGCCATCGCCAAGGCCGGCATCCCCGTCTTCGCCTGGAAGGGTGAGACCGATGAGGAGTACGAGTGGTGCATCCACCAGACCGTGAAGGGCTTCAGCGGTGACGGCTTCCCCAACATGATCCTCGACGACGGTGGTGACCTGACGAACCTGGTGATTGAGCACTACCCCGAGCTCGTGCCCAAGATCTACGGTATCTCCGAGGAGACCACGACCGGCGTGAAGAACCTGTACAAGCGCCTGTCCCACGGCAAGCTCCCCATCTCCGCCATCAACGTCAACGACAGCGTGACGAAGAGCAAGTTCGACAACCTCTACGGCTGCCGCGAGTCCCTCGTCGACGGCATCAAGCGCGCCACGGATGTGATGATTGCTGGCAAGACGGCGTGCGTGTGCGGCTACGGCGATGTGGGCAAGGGCTGCGCTGCGGCTCTCCGCGCCTTCGGTGCCCGTGTTGTGGTGACCGAGGTGGACCCGATCAACGCGCTGCAGGCGTGCATGGAGGGCTACCAGGTGGCCCGCGTGGAGGACGTCGCGGCCGAGGCGCACCTCTTCGTCACCACCACCGGTAACGATGATATCATCACCAAGGACCACTTCCCCCTGATGCGCGAGGACGCCATCGTCTGCAACATTGGTCACTTCGACTCCGAGATCCAGGTCGCGTGGCTTGAGGCCAACGCGAAGGAGCACGTCGAGATCAAGCCCCAGGTGGACCGCTACACCATGGCCAGCGGCCGCCACATCATCCTGCTCGCCAAGGGCCGTCTCGTGAACCTCGGCTGCGCCAACGGCCACCCGTCCTTTGTCATGTCCAACTCCTTCTGCAACCAGGTGCTCGCCCAGATCGAGCTCTACACCAACCGCGACTCCGGCAAGTACCCCCACGGCGACAAGGCCGGCGTGTTCTTCCTGCCCAAGGAGCTCGACGAGAAGGTGGCCGCGCTGCACCTTGGCCAGCTCGGTGCCAAGCTGACGAAGCTGACGCCCGCTCAGGCCGAGTACATCAACTGCACTGTTGAGGGCCCCTTCAAGCCCAGCCACTACCGCTACTAAAGCCCGTGGCGAGGTTTGGAGAGATGGGTGTGCGATGGCTGTGGCCGGGACGCGAAGCCAGAGTCTGTCTTGGTCTCGCTGCCGTCTTTCCTCCCCTTCTCCCCTTCCTCCTCCCCCAAAATGGCGTGTGTGTGTGTGTGTGACGGGGAGACCAAAAAAAAAAATAAGGATTGATGATGAACGCACGAGGTGATGGTGACGGCGTGCATGACCGTACACATGCACTTCCACTGAGCCGCATGATGACGTTCGCTCCTGCCTTCTGTGCCGTCTTTTCTTTTCTCTGTTCTTTCGCGTCCTTCCGGATCATCCATCAAAGCCGTGTCCCCCTTTTTCCCCCGCGCTGTGCGAGTGTGTTGGGCGTAAGTCTTTACCTCGTTCAGCGTGCCGTGGAACCGATAGGCAACAATGACGATGACGATAGTGATGATGGTGATGACGGCAGTGACGACGATGGAACACACGGAAAGTGAAGATGAACTAACAAAAAAAAAATAACCCCAAATGCACACAGTGGCTGTGGCCGGTAATCCTCGCAGCGTGCTCGAGAAGTGTGGCGTGACTGCCGTCTCGCGTCTCTCGTGTGCGTTTCTTCTCCCCTTTTTCCCTTTGTCAATCCTCCCCGCCGCTCCGCGCATCCGTACTCGAGGCCTCGGTTCACAGTACAGATCGCGGGTCACTCCGCGCCTTCGTTGACACCGACACCACCACCTTTGTTTTTTGTTTTGTTTCTTTCCTCCTTTTTTTTTCGTTCTGCCTTTACCGCAATCACGTTCATCCACGAGGCCTTGGTTGAGCGGGGATCCAGTCCGTTCACTGGGGGAGGGCTTACCCGCCTTTTCCGTGACTGCTGCTACCCACCACCAACAAAGAACTTTTCCTCGGGACGCAACGACCGTAATTCCATTGCGAGGCTCACTGCCTTGAACCATTTTCGTTAAAACCTTTTTTCTCTCTCTCTCTCCTCTCTTTCTATTGTCACCGTGTCTGCTCTGTTTCATTGGTTCGCTGATGGAGCAGTGAAGGCAGTAAAAAAAAACCCACGACAACAAAAAACAAATCTCCGTCGCTCCCCAAAAAGAAGAAGATCGGAGCAATACGTGTCATTCAGGCCGTATCTGCTGAAGCGTACTGAGTACACAAGTCACATGGTCCGCCTCAGCGCTGGCGTATTGGAGAGAAGTGTGTAGAGATGTTGCTCGCACACACACGCATAGTGAGTGGGATATGGAGAAGGAAACAGGACGTCTCTTTGCATGCCATGATCAACTTGCGCGATGCGCCTCTCGGTGCTGTTTTCTCTCCTCTTGTGCTCGTATTTCTGTGCACTTGACCCATCCACACTCTCTCACTCACTTACTCATATCTCCTCCCCCACTTGTCACTGTCCTTGCCGCTCTCACTACTCCCCCCCTGCCAAACACGAACTCACGCCTCACTCAGTCAAATATCTTTATTATCCTCCCCCCCTTTTCCCCTCCAGCCACATCAACAATGACGGACTACAAGGTGAAGGACATCAGCCTGGCCGAGTGGGGTCGCAAGACGATTGAACTCGCGGAGAACGAGATGCCCGGTCTGATGGAGCTGCGCCGCGAGTACGTCAAGGCGCAGCCGCTGAAAGGCGCGCGCATCTCTGGCTGCATTTCCCTCACCGTCCAGACCGCCGTGCTGATCGAGACCCTCACCACACTCGGCGCGGAGGTGCGGTTCTGCTCGTCAAACGTGCTCGCGACCGTCGACCACGCGGCGGCGGCTGTGGCCAAGGACGGTGTGTCTGTCTTTGCCTGGAAGGGCGAGACAACCGATGAGTTCCACTGGTGCGCTCAGCAGACTCTGAAGGGCTTCTCCTCCGGTGATGGCTTCCCGAACATGATCCTCGACGACGGCGGCTATCTGGTTCGCGTGCTGCTCACTGAATTCCCCGAGGCGGTGCCAGGCATCTACGGCATCTCTGAGGAGACGACGACCGGCGTGACGAACCTGAACAAGCACTACGCGAGGGGCGGACTTGCGCTCTCCGCCATCAGCGTCAACGACAGCGTGACGAAGAGCAAGTTCGACAACCTCTACGGCTGCCGCGAGTCCCTCGTCGACGGTATCAAGCGCGCCACGGATGTGATGATTGCTGGCAAGACGGCGTGCGTGTGCGGCTTCGGCGATGTGGGCAAGGGAAGTGCCGGCGCTCTTCGTGCCTTCGGTGCCCGTGTTGTGGTGACCGAGGTGGACCCGATCAACGCGCTGCAGGCGTGCATGGAGGGCTACCAGGTGGCCCGTGTGGAGGACGTGGCGGCCGAGGCGCACCTCTTCGTCACCACCACTGGCAATAACGACATCATCACCGGGGAGCACTTCCCCCTGATGCGCGAGGACGCGATTCTCTGCAATATTGGCCATCACAACACAGAGGTGCAGGTCTCGTGGTTCGCGTCCAACGCGAAGGAGCACGTCGAGGTCAAGCCCGGTGTGGATCGCTACACCCTGGAGAGTGGCCGCCATCTTCTCGTCTTGGCGCGAGGCTACACGGTGAACCTCGGCTGCGCGACTGGCCACCCGTCCTTTGTCATGTCCACCTCCTTCTGCAACCAGGTGCTCGCCCAGATCGAGCTCTACACCAACCGTGACACCGACAAGTATCCGCGTGGCTCCAAGGCACGCCTCTTTCGGCTGCCCAAGGAGCTCGACGAGAAGGTCGCCGCGCTGCACCTTGGCCAGCTCGGTGCCAAGCTGACGAAGCTGACGCCCGCCCAGGCCGAGTACATCAACTGCACTGTTGAGGGCCCCTTCAAGCCGGATCATTATCGTTACTAAATCGAAAGAACGAGATGCAATGACGCAAGGTCTGCCCATGTTTTTTTCTTTCTTTCTTTGACTTTCGTAACGCTAATTGTTGTGTCTTGACGTGCCAAGTGAAAGTCACCATAAGGTGCCACACACACAAAGTGCACACTGAACGGACATACGGAAACGATGCTGTGCAGAGTTTTTCTTTCCATTTTTCTTCTCTTCCTCTTGTTTGGATGATTACTCAAGGATTCGTGTGGAGAACAGCTCGGTACAGCTGACTTCATGCCGTTTCATCCGCCTGCCCTCCTCTTTCCTCTCCTCTCGTCTCGGATGAGCTTTGCTTCCCTTTTCTGTCTTTTCTTCTTCTTCTCCACGTGGCACCGTTCGCATTTCTTTGTTTGCAGCTTTTTCGTTGTTTCTCTTCGCTTTCTCTACTTTCTCCGTTGATGTTAAGGGAAGACCCCCCACACACGCTTCACGTTGACCTCGAGGTTTGTGTGCTGGCCTGGTGCTCTGCCGCGTTTTCTTTTTTTCTTCTTGTTTATCTTTCTTCTTTCCTCCTTTTCTTACGCATCATCAGCTACGCATACGTTGACAGCGAAACTGACTGACGCTACGTTCGCACCACCACAAAACAACCACCACCACAACAGCAATAACACATCCAAGTGATGACGTTCAAATCGAAAGAGTGCTCACGCTTAAAAAACATCTTGCCTTTCACTGCCTGCCTTGCCCACGTCACGCGCAACAGGAAAGCACTTCACCTCGATTCCTCCATTTTACCCCTCCCCCCTCCTACTCTCCCCTTGTCGTTGTCCCTTGTGAATACGCAGTTACTCCCCTCTTCATCAACTTATTTTTTTCTTTTGTTCTTCCTTTGGAACGTGCGAATCACAATGATTATCATCCCACTCTTAGGCGTCGCTGTTCTGATTGGCTTGGTCTGCTTCATCCTGTACGGATCCGTCTTTGTCGCTTCGGCTGGCTTCCTGCGTCTCTCGCTCGGTGCGCTGCTCACGAGTTTCCTGGTCTCTGCGGTGTTGTCTGCCGTCGCAAACGTTCTCTTGTCGTCGCTCACGGTGCCGCAGGGAGCCGCGCCACGCAGCGCGTTTGCTGTGTTCCTCAAGTGCGTGCTCGCTGCCTTGGCGCAACCGACGGTCACTGGCATCGCGGCTCTGGCGATCATGATGCTGCTCGCGCTTTCCGTGGCGCGCGTGACGAGCCTGGCGGAGGACATCGCCGTGCTGGTGGAGAGTCATCGCTCCTTCAGGGAGCGTGGCAAGGCGACGGACAGCAAGGACTTCGAGGTGAACCCGAATGCCAAGTGAAACTTGTGAGTGGGAACAGAAAAGTACTTTTTGCTCCGACTCTGGCGTTGCTGTTTTGTTGACACACACACACACACACACATACTAAATCAAGGAAAGCAGACCCGACATGTTGATCTGTCAGCACTACGGTGCCTCCGGGACGTGAGGTCAGTACCAACGGAGACCTACCTGATCTCTGCGACCTCGAACATAGACATGCACACACGAACGCACCACTTGGCTGTCACCACGGGTATATTGAATCGTATACCCACCACAGAAAAACAGAGTGACAAAAATAAACAACCTTTACATTCCTTCTTCCCCTTTTACTCCCTCCTCTTTTTTGACAGTTGCGCTGCTAGAGACGCCAAATGCGGTGAGTGTGCTACGCTCACGCTTTGCTGACGCTTCAAGGACGACACGACATCCACTTTCCATAGATCCGCACATAGATTCTTGCGTTGTTCTTTTCACTTCTCTCTTTCTCTCGTGTGTGCTTACGTTCTTTGATGTCTGCCTTCCCTGTCTTTCCAGCTTGTGAGGGCCCGCTCTCTCTCAAACAGTTCCTCACGCGTTACTTCGGCATCGAGGTCGTCTTCACGGCCTCTGCGGCAACAGCAACCCACGAACAAGGCCACGTCGAGCCGCCATCATCGCGTCGGCTGGCGTTGCCGCTCACGGCACACTTGGTGGTGTCTGTGTATGTTCTGCGTCACGCACCACCGCCGCCCACATGGACACCGTCCGCGACATCAGCCTCCTCCTCGTTGAAGCCGGTGAGTGGTTCTGGCGGCGTCACGCCTGCATCCTCGTCACCACACGCCGCCGTGCCGACTGCAGCCTTTGTACGTGCCGCGCAGCAGCGTCCTGTCACGCGAGCCATATTGTCAGACCCGTTCTTCAACGCACTTTTCACTCGCTTGGGACCCGCGGTGGAGGCGTACATGCTCACGTTCTGCCCCATGGTGGCGCAGTTTGACGTGTCCGGCGGCGGGATCCAAGTCACTGGCCCGTCGCTGCTGGCGCTCGTGCCTGTGACGACGACAACGACGACGACGGGGGCCAGTGTGGCGGCGCAGACACAGGCAGGGAGGAAGAGACCGCGCGCTGAAGAAGGCGACGCGACGCGATGCCGTGCACGCACGCGACGTAGCTTCTCTTGGCACCGCCAGCACCGACGCCTGGACGTGACAGCACGCCGTGAACAGCACAGTGACGAGGAGACCGATGCGATGGCGGCGCCTGACATCGATGGCACTGTGCATGCTGTGGTCAGTGTGGCTCCCCAGCCCGAGTACGATCGTAGAACTCGCGCGAGCGATGGTGTCCGACGTGCGTTGCTTTCGCTCGATGTGAGCCGCGCTGTGCTGCTGCACCGCAAGCCATGCCCGATGCCTCAACTCGGTCCAGCCCTACTGGAAGAGACGGCGTTACCAGAGCGGTGGATGGACACCTTGTGGGAGAGTTGCCATGCAAGCAAAGGAAACAACACCAACAACAAATCAACAGCACAACCAAAACGTAAGCACCGCCCTCGTGCACGTTCGCACAAGAAACAGACGACGTCCTCTTCAGTCGCAGCAACAGCACCAACAGCAACAGTGACGGCTCCCAGCGTATACGTGCCAGTCGCGTGGGCAGCGCGTGTGTTTCCCTTCACCTGCACGGAGGCTGTCGTGGCCGCTGACGACACGGCGCGCTCAAAACTGGCCCGCGTCATGGCGGGTATCATGAGGGACTGCCAACGGATCGACGTGCGTGGTCTGGCGCTGCGCCACACGCAGTTCCTGGAGTCACGCTTCACCACGATGCAGCAGGCCCACCACCGACGCCTTCAGCAGCCACGGTCCCAGGCTGCATCGTCCCAGGCGTCAGAGGCGATGCGTGCTGCGTCCGCGCCGGCCTTCAACGTGGCGCAGTTGATGGCGCCCGTGGACATTGTCGTGTCGTGCCTTCGTGATGTGCTCTCGCAACTGACCTGGAGTGCCGCCACACAGGCATCTGATGATGGTGCCGCAGCGACGGGTGGTGCCACGTTTTTCTGGGGAGACGACGCGGTATCTGCGGCGGCCAACCTGCATGCGTTTTGCGTCGTGTTGCGTGACTGGCTCTGCGCCGGAAGGCGTGGTAGCTTCCCTCTTTCTCGCTTCTTGGACGGCGTCCGTGTCGGCCGCATACCGTGGATCTGCGACCTGTTCCCCCTGACCAACACCACCGCCACAACTACCACTGACACTGCCGCTGCTGTCACGCACACACGCGGGCAACACTCGCAAGACGGCCAACGCGTCTTTCTCGAGTGTGGCTTTTTTCTGACGCAGCACGTGCTGCCCTTCTTCATCACCCGCATCTTCCACACCACGTGGAGCTCGCGGGATGCGAACACGCTGGTGTTTGTGCCTCTCGTCGTCTGGCAGCGCTTGGTGCGTCGGGAGCTGCGGCAGTGGTCACGCCGATCTCGCGATCCCGACGGGCAAGTCGCGGCGGCAGAACCGCTACCCGCTGCCGCCGCGGTCCGCCGTGTCGAGCGCGCTTCAGAGGTGCAGGCCCACGCGCAGTCCTGCCCCTTCCCCGACCACACCTTCTACGCGTCTGTTCGCTTTCTCCCCGACCGGCACAAGCTCCGGCCGATCGCCATTGTGCGCCGCGCCCACGTGCACGCGCTGAGTCGACTCGTACGCGGCATCCCAGCCCGTCCTCGCACCCGCCCCACCGTGTCCGCCGCACGGCACGGCACTGCCCCCGCGACTCTGCTGAGGACGGCGCTGGCGTGTCTGGTTAGTGGGCTTGATGCGCAGCGCGCCGCACAAGGTCTGCCAGCCTTCACCAACCGCACGCACAAGGATGAGTACCCCGAGCTGCGTGCTCTCGCATTGGAGTACCAGAGGCTCTGGAGAGCGTACCTTGCTCGCCCACACAGTGTGGGCTGCACAGCATCCTTGTCGCGGTGGCCTGAGTCAAGAGGTGGCCCGCCTGTGCTGTCCCTCATCCACGCGGATGCGACCCGCTGCTACGACAACTTACCCCAGACCGCCGTCGCAGACGTGATTGAGGATCTGGTCCGCGATGAGCCGTACTACTCCGTCCGCTTCACCGCCCTGCGTGCCGCGTGTCGAACAGCCGCTGTCACGCCAGCCAAGAGCGAACCTGCTAGTCCGCGAGGTCACTCCCGAAAGCGCGGCCGGCCGTCAGACAACGAGGCGCAAGCTACCGATCCCCTCCGCGTCGTCACAAGCGTGCAACAGACACCGTGGCGTCGCCTGATCCCTGAGCAGCAGCTGCGTGAGCGGCACTTGGTGGGCATCCCGCGCGGCACCATTCTCTGCGAGCCGCTCAACGCGTCGGCTTCTTCCACGGCGACGAGACGTGTGGACCGCGTTGAAGAGGAGGTGGTCAGTGGGGCGGCCATGCGTGCGCTGCTGCTCCACCACGTCCGCGATCATCTCCTGCTGGTGCGTTGTCCTCTCACAAGCAGAGGCTCGTCGTCTTCGTCGTCGTCGTCGTCTGCGGCGCTCTTTACGCAGCACGTGGGGATTGTTCAAGGCTCACCAGTGGCCATGCTCCTCTGCGACGCCGTGCTGCAGCGTGTGGACGCGGCCCTGGCAGAGTGTCTCGGACAGTTCCACGAGTACGGACTCCTCCTTCGCCGCGTGGATGATCTCCTGATCGCCAGTCTGTCGCCCGTGGCAGCGGAGCGTTGCGTGCGGGCGGTCCGATGCGGTTGGCCGGAGGTGGGCTACCGGTGCGAGCCGAGTAAGCTGACGTACGCGCACGGCGCTCACGTGGACACGCATACGGATCAAAAACCAGGACAGACACGCGATCCACTCTCAGGTGATGATGAGCATACCCGTCCGGCGACGCCAACAAGGACAGTCCCATGGTGCGGCTTGCGTCTCTCAGCGCGCACGGCGCAAGTCGCGGTGGACTGGACCCGCGTGAAGCCCATCATCGCGAGCCTTCACCGCACGACGTCTCTCGGTCTCGTCGAGTCGGCCAGTCGCTCGCCTGTGGGTGCGCAGCGCCTGTGCGTGAACGCGCATCGTCTCGTCACCATTCTCGCGCTGCGCACCCCACCCACGACGTTGTGTCGCCGCATCAACAGCCGCACGCGCGTCTTGTGCACCGTGTACGAACTCGCGCTCCTCACGGCGCGCTTCTTGCTGCGGCAGCTGGCTGCGATGCTGCCGCGGTGCCGGCCGCGGCTGGGGCTGCTGCTGAGGCCGTACGCGCTGTGCGAACGCCGACTAGCGCGCCTTCTGCGGCACCACACCGAGACCTTGACACGGCGCCGCGGCTCGTTCTGTGACGTCACGGAGGATGACGTGAAGCTGTGCCTGTGCGTTGCGATGCACCGAACGCTCCAGAGCCAGTTGCGACAGCGCACCGCAGCTGCCTCTGCCGCGTCTCGCTGTTGTCATCGCGGAGGTGTGAATCGCAAGAGGCGTCGGATTTGGTGGCGGCTACTGAACCGCTTCGCGCACCGCAGCCGACGTGCGCTGCGACGTGACCTTGCCCAGCACGTCCTCAAGTCCCGCTCTGGTACGCGCAAGACCGCGTCACAGCAGAAAGAAGAGGAGGAGGTGGAGGCTGGAGGCGGTGTGGTGTTGCCGTGGCGAGTGTCGGACAGCCAGTCCGCTGCCTCGCTGCTGCTGGCGACTGGGGCAGCGTCCGTCTCCGCCGCGGCGCTCGCGGCCGTCGGCACGTCACGTGGGCCCTTTGCAGAACCTGGCTATCATCACAACACGGCTTGAGTACCAGCGGGGAAAAGAAGAAGAACTTGACTCACTTGCCCACACGGTTATTTTTTTTTTTTTGCCGTATCAGAAACCAATATCAACAGGAACAACAACAACAACAAAAATGGACGATTACAGTGAGAAAACGCAAAACAGAAGCTGGCTGAGTGCCTCTTCATGTGCTACCATAAAACCTGTTCTCTCTCTCTTTCTCTCCCTCCATTGTGTCGCTCATCAAACTCGCTCACCTTCTCATCTTGCTTCTCCCACATCACACCACGCTTTGCTCCCCACCCCCACCGCACTCAAGAACGTATATTTTTCATACTTTGTTTCGAACATCACTCTTCTTTCCTAATTTCTTCTTGTTATTGTTCATCACGTGTGAAACGTCGAGAGCGAATTTTTCTTCTTCTGTTTGTGCACTCCATTCTCTCCGCCACTCTCACTCGTTCACTCCGAATAAAAGAAAATAAGAAAGAAAAAAGCTGAAAACATTAATCATCGTTAGAAGTGTTCGATAGTCGCTTTTTTTTTTACTTCTCTGTCACTCCTTCTCCCTCTGTGCTTCTCCCCCCCTCCCCAACACTCCATACCCTGTCCCCCTTTTTTTTGTGCCGAGTGAATTCCGAAAAGTATCTTTCTCCTCCCCTTCTTCTCTTCTTCCTTTACTGTGCACCTAGTGACGAACGCTGACACTCAGGGCGTATGCCTCACACACCATCTCCCAACGCCAACGCCAGCGATGGAAAGGCGGCCAGCACTGCACTCACCTCTGCCGCGACTTGGGAGCTCCTCGAAGAGAACTTTGATGACTGCCCCTTCTCCCTCGAGGCTGTGTCGTCGCGGCGTGGAGCCCGTGTGCTGCGGGCACTTCAAAGTGGCACCAGCACTGCCCCAGCACCTGCGAGCGTCACTCACGAGGAAGAAGATGATGGTGAGAGGACGGAAATGACGTCAAGCCCACTCGTCTCGCTCTCCGCGTCCACCGTCGCGACCTCACAGGCATCCGTTGTGATGGCGGCAGCACCGACTGGCGCACCGCTGTCTCGCGTGGTGGTGGACGTGCCTCAGAGCGCGACCTGCTCTGCTGCACGTCCGTCCGTCGGGCACGCATCGGAGCGTGAACCGAGCGGGTCAGGGCTGCGCGCAACCGATGCCTGCCTGATGAACGACGCGGAAGACGGCAACGGCCTCAGTGGACCGCCACCCACCGCTGCGGTGTTCCGCTCGCTCACATCGATGAACGCCGCACAGACCACGTCTAGCCTCTCCGCCTCGTCCTCATCGTCCCGTGCCAGCACTCCCGTTGAGACCCATCACCACCGCCACCACCACCAGGTGCACAAGGACAACCCACTTGCCGATGGTGCGTTCCCGCTACTCATGATAGCCTCGACGACGTCAGCGACCACCTCGGCGACGTTCATTGACTACGGCAGCCACGTGGAGGACTGCACCACCACCACGGGTAGCCTGAGCAGCCATGTTGCGAGTGGAAGTCGGAGTCACGCTGATACGAGCACCGCCTTTTCCCTCTTGGACTCTGTCGCCAGCACACACTACTTCAGCGCGACGGGCGAGTCCCCCTCGGTGACGACTCAGGCGACTTCACGGAACACACTGAGCCAGCCCGCGGACGCGCTCGTGCTGCGACCATCGCTGTCGGGCTTCACAACACGCAGCGCGACCACGGCCGACAGTCAGCTGGCGCGCTTTCCGTCACCGATGCGGTCGCAGCCGAGCCGCACGGACGACGACCTGCGAAGCGTGTTCTGCGCCTTGTCTGAGAAGGAGGCACGCGAGGAGAGTCTGCAGGCTGCCTCCTACCTGAAGCGCGACTCGACGCTCCCCTGCCCGGTGTGCGAGCACGCCGCCGCCGCACCCGCACCGTCCTCATCGTCGGCAGCGCCAGTTCCAATGGCCCCAGCCGTCGCTCTCTTCTCCTGCCCTCACGCGGCACACGCGGTGACGGACGCGACCGGGTCGCCGACCACGCGACTGGCGCACCTGTCCGCGATGCTGCGCCAGCCGTCTGGCCTCGTGCACGATCACGAGTGCGATGACGTGACACCGCTGGTGCCGAGCTTGGTCGTAGATAGCCTGCCATTTACAGACCCACACACGTCGGCAATACCACCACCGCCACCGCCACTTCCTACCTTTACAGGGTTCGCGCTGGATGCGAGCTCCGCTGAGAGTGACGGCGCGGATCCGGAGGCGGAGGCACACAACACCATCACTGAGGCTGGTGATGACGCACCAGCCTCGACTGTAGCCGGCACCGCGCAGGCAGACCCGTTCGTCGTGCCGAGCCTTGCAGTACCAGCGGCTCTACCAGGCGATTATGACACCACCCGGGTTGCGGATCAGCGGCCGCCGCTGCCTCCTCGACCGAGCGGATCTTTTCCGGCCACCGCAGATGACAGCCATGGACCGCGGCATTCGCTTCCCTTGTACTCGCCACGCCCGCATCACAAGACGGCCACTGCCGAGGCTGGAGCAGACGAGGTGCACGACGTACAACCACAGACATCCCAGAGCCGTGGACTCCACTGGCTTTTCCCGAAGGCGTTCGGCGCGGTGGGTCTGGGTGGATCGCGCATCGGACGTCAGACCACATCATCGCCGCCCAGCACGACCTTGCTAGCCAACACGACGACCAACACCACTGCAGCCGTTCACAGTGACGATGACGCGCCGACATCGCTTCCGCACGGTGACTCTACACCGTCGTCGATGCCACACCGTGGTGCGTCACAAGACGAGGGCTCTGTGCTCAAGTCGCCAGAGACTGAGCGGCTGGGCTTCACGTGGATTGGCGGTGGTCTGCGCTCGCTGACGGACTTTGCCGCGTCCTGGCACGGTGGCAACAACAGCAGCAACAACACCAACACGAAGCATGACGAGCAGATGTCCTCTGAGGTAGCCACGCCACAACAGAAGGCAGCGGGGGCCCCGACAATGGGTTCACAGGGGGCGGGCGCGGCTGCGGTCAAGGCGGTCGCTGCCGTGAGCAAGGTTGTGCTGGCCGCGGCGTCCAACACGTCGTTTCCATACGCAACCCCAACACTGACATCACTGGAGCCGTCTCCGCAGGGCTGCACGCTCGTGCTCTCCGCACAGGACGCCTCGCTGCGCGACGTCAACGACAACACACAGAACGTTAATGCGGACGACACGTGGGTGGTTCTGGACGACGGGGAGCAGAGCCTGATCTCTGCCCACTTGATTGACAGCAGCAGCACACCGCAGACGCCACTTCCGATATCACCGCAGCGCCCGTCACAAGAACATGCCGATCCGTTCGCCATGTACTGCACGCCGTGGTACGGCATGTCCGCGACTGACGCGCCGCTTCAGGCCTCTGCTGCGAGTGGTGGTGGTGGTGATGGTGCGAATCCCCCAGGGCATCGAGGCTTTCTTCACAGGTCCTCCGTTGGTGGTGCGCGCCACGCAGCCAAGTCGACCCGCACCCAAGTGAACTTCCCATTCTTTGCGCCAAAGACGACGTCGCCGTGCCTGCCGCGTGTCTCGTCCGGCAGCTTGTGCAGCTTTCAGCGCAACGCCTTCACCGCGGTGCACTCCGATAGCCTGCCCAGCCTCGGCCACAACCACCGCGGCAACTACACCAAGCAGCACACAGGCGACGCCTCAGCAGAGGGTCGGCTTTCGGAGCAGCTCTACGCACTTTTTGCATCGCCGCCGAGCGTGGACTTGGCGGGCACCGCGCACTGTCTCGCGCTGTTTGAGTCGCTGCAGGAGCGCGAGGCGCTACGTGACGTCGGCCACGGCAAGCGGACCCGCTCACGCGGTGTGCGCTGTGACTCGATCCTGTCGCTGCTGAACCCGGAGGAGATTGTGTCGCATGGAAACCTCTTTCCACGCGGCAAGGCCTTTGTGAGTCTCAGTGAGTTTGCCGAGTTTATTGAGGTGGTGTCGGTGCAATTTCAGAATTGAAGCGCTTTCGGCAGTCCGCCGTTCTTCTTAACGCGCTCTCTCTTTCTCTTGTGGCGTGTTACGTTCTCCTTTTTCCCTTTTCCTTTCTCCTTTCTCCTTTCTCCTTTTTTCCCTTTCTCCATTTCTTCACACTTTTCCTGTTCTTGCCAAGAAACAATTTGCATTCTCCGTTTCTTTTTGATTTGTCTTTTTCATTACTTGCATCGTTTTTTTTTTTCCCCGTCCTTTGTTTGAAAAAAAATCTTTTGATCTTTTCGGGTTTTGATTGTTTTTGTTTTTGTTTGCTCTTGTTTTTACATTCTGGACTTGTTGTTTCGGGGCTCTGCGCAAATCTGCGGTAGCTTTAGCAACACACCAGAATGTGCTTTTTTTTTTCCATGCCTGGCATCAGCAATAGCACGCGATAGACTCAACAGCATGGTTAACAGACACACCTTGGAACACCTTAACTTTTTTCTTTCGTGCTTTTCTTCTGTTTTGCACAAGACAGAACGGCACGATTATTACTAAACTTTTTTTTCAGGAACGCAAGTTGACAGCTGACCGTGTGGTATGTATTTTGCCAACAAATTCGTGGCTCTCTCAATTTGAGTGTTTTGCTCTGATTTTCTTCTTTTTTTTCGTTGGTCTTGACCTCACACCCTTTATCGGGTATTTTTTCTTGTTTCGTCGTCGCGTTTTTTCTTTCTCTCTTCTTGTGTTGTTTCACCTCGATGTGGGCCAGTAGAAGAACGACCTTGCCGTTGAGGTTTCACCACCACTAGCTGTCACAATGAACTGTGCGGGCGGCTTTTCCTCCCTTTCCTTTCGTTATCTTCTTCAACGCTTTTTTTCTCTTTTCTCGGTTTCATACGTGCTTCTGTCACAGTTTGTTACCTCGTCGTGAAAAAACATCAACCACATCCTCACATCATTAAAAAAAACAAAACAAAGCAAAAAAAAAAACACTGTCAGCCAAGCTCTCCCAATCCTGTGCAACCGAGCATAAACCTTCTTGATGTGTATCGACTTTTTTGAAACAATCCGTGAGGACACACATATACACATACATACACATACACACACAAACAGTAACTCAAGTAATCGAAACCAATATTGCCGAATGTGCACGCCGGTTGACTATTTAAAAAAAAAATATATTTCTCACACAGCACAATGCGCCACATGCGTCTGGCTGGCCCGCACGACAACAACTGCTCCATGCACTCGACACTGGACTCGAGCTTTCTCTTGCCCCAAGTCTCAACGGCGAGACTGACAGTGTCGCACCCACTCAATCACCTTGATGTGAGCTTACGATGCTGACTCAAGGCGCGGTAAACAAGAAATGAAATCACCACCGCACCGACAACCACACCTCGCTCTTTTCATCTCGCTCATCTGTATTATTTCCTTTATTTCCTTTTCTTTTGTTGATATTTCTCTGAAACCAATCTGCTTCGCGTCCAAGGAAAAGAAGGAAGACTACAGTACGGCGCAGACACACACAGGTACACATATACACACACACCAAAACTCTACCGCGCTCTCTGTTTTTCCCCCTCCCACCACCACCACACTAGTAGTTCAATGCTCGCTGAGCAGGATGGGATTGACGCCTGGGATGCGCCGAGTGCCCCGCCACCTCCACCCCACATGATCAACGTAAGCTCCTCCACACCGCACCGCTCCAGCAAAACCGCGGCGAAGCGACCGAGCGGACAGCAGAGAAAGAGTGGCACAGCCACAACAGCATCTGCCGCGGCTGCCAGTCGGCCCTCCGCTGCGCACGCCGCGGACGGCTCAGGGCTCATGGCCGCGGTGCCGACTGCGAGCACACTGCCGAACCTGCGCACCTCCACCGCCTCCACAGTTGGTCCCTTTGGGCACTCCTCAGTGTCCGTCCCCACCGCGACCGGAAAGGCGGCCACCGCGAAGAAGAAGAAGTCCACCGGCGGCACGTCGCGCAGCTCATCAACCAAGGCCGCGAAGAAGCCTGCCAAGGCTGCTGCGGGGACGAAGAAAGCCCCAGCGAAGCCAAAGGCGGCCAAGGCCGCTGGCAGTGTGCGCAGTGCCAGCACGTCGACATCGCGTGTCTCGAAGCCCAAGAAGGCCGCAAGCCGGGCCTCGTCCGCCTCTGCCAAATCAGGCGCCAGCAAAACGAAGAAACCCAAATCCACCAAAGCCGCGGGCAAGGCGGGCTCTGTGGCGGCCTCATCGCGTTCGGCCAAGTCCAAGTCCAGCGCGAAGCCACGAACATCAGCCGCCAAGGCCACGGCTGGGACGGCAGCGGGCAAGACCGCAAAGAAGGCGACCGGCAAACGCACCGGCTCGTCCGTTGCGAGCAGCAGCGGCAAGACTGGCAGCAGCCGCGCTGGCTCCACCAAGGTCCGTCGTGGTGCGCCAATGAAGAAGGCGCGTGCCTCCAGTCGCGCCTCCTCCTCCGGTGGCCGATCCAGCGCCAAGTCAAAGCGCAGCCGCGGGAGCAGTGCAGGCGCCAAGCGTCGTCGCGTCACGAAAATCAACGTGACGAGTCTGCTCGATGCGGTGGTGGAGCAGGAGGTCGATGCCCGCCACGCACTCGAGGTGGAGGAGGAGATGGAGCGTGACGGACTACAGCCCATCTACAACGTGCTGGTGATGGAGCTGGTGCGCACGCAGGTGCAGCAGCTGAACAGACGCCAGAGCCAGTTCACCGCGACGATGGAGCTGCTGAAGGAGCGCGGGCTGCGTCAGAGCCACCTCGAAGGGGCCGAGGACGCGGAGGAGATCATTGAGCTGCTCCGTGGCCGCATGGAGGGCGACGCGATCAAGGAGCTGCAGCAGCTGCGCGCGGACAACACGAGTCTGCGTGAGCGACTCGAGGAGCGCACGCTGGAAGTGGACAAGAAGGCGAGCGAGATGGAGCTGCTTCGAACGCAGCTCGCACGTCAGATCACGCGCCGCGAGGTCGAGAAGGACGCGCTGAGGGCGGAGGTGCAGTCCTCTCTTCAAAGCTCGACGCTGGATGTGGAGCGGATGAAGAAGGACCTGGGCCACCGCGTGGACATTGCGTGCTCGACGTTCCGCACCCCAAAGTACGACACCGCGATGCGCGCGATGCAGGAGCTCGTCGCTCAGGTGCAGCGTGAGGTTCAAGAGCACCACGACACGCTGAGCAAGCTTATCCTCTCCATCGGTGCCAAGGACACCTTTTCAAAGGAGGACGGAGACTCGATGCACACCAACCTGCCCACGCAGTATCGCGCGTCGCTGCGGGCCTTGGATAAAGACAACATTCTGAACATTCTCGACGTGCTCAGCTTCCAGGAAGGCGTCGTGACCACCGTGGGCAAGGCACTCTACGTCCTGGAAGAGACCGGCCACAAGACAAGCGTCATGTAACTCACCACCAAATAAACAAACAATCAAGCAACAGTGACAGGAATAGAAAGAGAGAGAGAACATGGGAGTGAGCATGGAGGAATCGGTCATTAGGAGGCCGCCCTTCTGTTTTGTTTGTTTCATTTCTCTCTCTTTTTTTCTTTCCCCCTTTTTGTACACAATACTGAATACGATGTAGATCATATACACTAGCAAAACCTTTTTTTACTGTTGCTTCCCTCTTCACCACCGCTTGTTTCTTACACCGTGTCATCCCCAGTCTCTTGCTGCGACTTTTCTCCCCTTTTTGTCAACTCCTTTTGGAGGTCTTCTTCTTACAGTCTCTCGCTTTTCGTGCTGTTTTTTCTTTTGTTACGTTTCTTCTCTCTCTGTTTGTGCCACATCACTGGTACTGTGCGGCTCTTTTGCCACAAACCACATCTACCACACCCCGAAAGGAATCCAGGCAAGACCTTGCGACATCTCAAGACAGTGATATCACTGCCATCGAGGATGGCACACCTCCTCCCTTGGTATGCGACAGGGATACGCTCTCTTTTCTTGCTAGCGGTTATGATCTGCCCTTTTTATTCTTCATCTTCCAGCGGTCGCTCCTAAAGCACGCGAAGCCGCTAGGGGGGAACGTACACATACAACACGGAGGACAGCATCATGTGTTGTCTCGTGATGCTCTCTGTTGTCAGATCAAGTCACAACCTCACTTTTCCTTTCTCTCCCCTTCTCTCTGATCCCTCTGCTCCATTCAATGGTTGATTTCACTTCCCTTGGGCAGGTTTATTGGCTGTGCGTGCGCTCAGGCAGTTTCACAGCGAACGCAAAGTCCCCCCATAGATACCGAAATAGACACGGAAAGATAAGAAACACCAATCACAATATAGCCAAATGAGTGACCTGGTACCGGTGACACACGTTCACGGAGCCGAGCCGTCCGACGCGAATCAAGCTGTCACACACTCACCGAATGAGGAGTCAAACCAAGGCACGCCGAGTGCGATAGCGTCAGGCTCTGTCAACCAGGGCAATGACAACGGGGATGGAACTGACCGTGAACAGGCACCCTCATGGTACCGCAGCGTTCGGTCGTCGTCGTCCTCCTCATCGTCGTCGCCACCACCCCCGTTGCAGGCGAGTGCGCCGTCCACACCGCGCTCGACGAATCTGGTCAGCGCATCGCACGACGTGGCACCCGACGACATGACCCTCGCCCCGCTCGCGTCCGTGACGCCACGTCGAGCCGCCGCACGTGCACGATCACCGTCACTCCACACCGACCGCAAGAAACGCGTGGCAGAGTCGGCCCCACCCCCAGCTATTGCACCGGCGCGCTCTCCCACTCCCACTCCTACTCCCGCTGCCGCGGTGCCAGATGGGGTAGCCGATCTGGCCTGGCTGCTGCCGTTGATGAGCGGCTGGGAGCTCCAGACGATTAGCGCCGAGACACACGTGTTTTACACTGCCCAACCGTCGCCCAAGAAAGGCGGCAGGCCGCGAAAAACCGCGGCCCGCAAGACAGCGACATCCACGAAGCCGATGGTCACAAAGCCGGAAGAGGAGGAGAACGTGGGCGGGGCGAGCCGCGATGTCTTCCACGTTGTGCTGCGTCATGCCCAGGATCCCCTGTCGCATGTCGAGTTTCTCGTCCCCATCGAAGGCGGTGGCGTCGACACGAACACGTCATCGGCCTCTGCCGCACAGGCCCCTTGGCACTTCTCTGTGAATCTGGCCGATCCGACACTGATGGTGTACGACCTGGCCAACTCGCGTGAGCTCTCCGTACGCGCCATGATGCAGGCGCTGTTGAAGGAGAGCTTGCGTGTATTGGAGGCGGCGCCGACAGCCGTGCCAGCGGTACCAGCGGCGCCTGCTCCCAGTGCTGCTGCTGCTTCTGCAGCCACAGCGACGAAAGCACCACCTGCGAAGACACCACCGGCACTCAAGTCCAAGTCCAAGCCGACACCCAAATCCAAGTCCAAAGCGAAGTCCAAGACAAAAGCGAAGGTAAAATCGTCTGTAGCGGTAAAGACGGCATCGAACGCGGATCGCAAGGCTGCGCCAGAGGATGACGCGGATGACACACTAGCGCCGGCACTGGCATCGTCCACAGCGACACCACCACCACCAGCACCAGTTGCAGTAGCAGCCCTTGACACACCGGCCACTACCACCACCACCACCACGACGACCGCCGAGACGGTGCGCGGGTCACCAGCACCAGCGCACAAAGCCGCCAACGCGAAGCGTGAGCGATCGCCGTCACCGTTGCTGCCGCCAGCGGAGAGTGACACGCCTGTGACGTCAGTGGAAGACGAGGAGGCTGAGGAGGACGCACTGCTGGGCCTTCCTCCCCGCCAGACCAACACACCACCTGGGTTACCGTCACTGGACGCGACCACACCCGCACAGGAGGTGAGCACGGCAGCCGAGGCCGCACAGACCGCGACGCGGACCCCACCAACCACACCGGATGCCACCTCGCCGTCGCCGCTGCCCGTCAAGCGCGGTCGTGGCAGGCCGCGACGGTCGCCTGACGAGGTCGCCGCGACGACGGACGAGGCGGCCACAGAGGCCACGGAGGCACGGGGGCCCAAGCCTGGTCGCGGCCGGCCGCGGAACCCACGCAGCGCTGAAGACGTGCCCACCGACGTGCCACAGTCGGAGCGACGCTCACGCGGGCGTCCCCGCAAAATGGCCAAGCTGGAAGCGACGGATGCTGAATCCTCCACGTCCATCGCCGTCAAAACAGAAGAGCGTCACGACGAGGAAAGCGCCGTGATGGAGGCAGCGTTGGAGGCTGCAAACACGCAGACCACCGCGTTGCAGGGTAACGAAGAGGAGCCGCCGTCGCAGGAGGCTGACGTGTCAACACCTTCACCACGTGTTGCAGACGCGGTGGTCGACAACTCCCCCAAGTCCCCAACTGCAGCCACTCTCACTCCCGCGACACCACCAGCACCGACAACGTCCGATGCGAAGATGACCCCATCGAGGCGACGTCTCTCTCTGCTGCCGCCCTTCACGTCTTTGCTCGCAATGGAGGAGGCCCTCAGCTCCTCGCTTGAGCAGACGACGACGTCGACGTCCTCACAGCCGCCCGTCGTGAAACGTGAGGCACACGCGATGCCCAGCGATGCGCCAGACGAGACGTACAGCGAAGCCTCCAACGCTGACGAGGCGCCTCGCACCACCACACTCGAAGAGGACATCGCGGCAGCCGCCAAGGCGACGGAGGTGACGACACTGCTGGACATCTTCAAGAGCCGCAGCGGCGATTCGGCATCATCATCTCCTCCTCCTTCGTCCGCCACAGCCGCCAAGTCCCACAGAAAAGGCAAACACGGCCGTGCGCACACCGTGCCCGAGGACGTGCCGGCGAACGACCTCTCTGCACCACCACCACAATCAACTTTAGCGATCACGGCAAGCGGGTCGGAAGACGCTGTCCCTGCCACGGCGACGGCTCCTGCGCACTCTCCCTACGGTCGCGAGCCCAAGTCCGATCGCGCCGTGTTGGCCGCCCCAACGCGGCCTCGCACAACCAGCGAGTTGTGCTTCACCGGGCATCGTCTGCCACCCACAACCGGCCCCATCCACGCGCTCTTCAACGTCGAGGCGGTGACCAACCCGAGAGCGGCTGCCGCCACCGCTGCCCGGCTGCACCGTCGATCCACGTCCCCGGGGCGTCACCTGCCGTCGCCAAGCTCTGGAGCGGGTGTGGCAGGGAAGCCACCACTCCCACCATCGCCGTTGTCCCGCTCATCCATTCCCACGCAGACGTCAACGGTGCGGTACCTGGCCGGCCTGCATTCAGTGCGCCACCACCATGGGTACGCCCTGCGACGTCTTGAAGCGGACCATCACCTGCAGCGCCGTTCGTCATCGCCACCGCATTTTGGGTGGCGTGTCAAGACTGAAGACAGCACGTCCGCAACCGATGCCGTGGCGCCTGCTGCTGCTGCTGGTCCACTCCACCAGACCAGCGCGGAGGACAGCCACAGCAGCCGCAGCAGTCGGCACTGGAGGCGGTGGATGCGCGCGACACGCCAGGAAGCGGCGCGGCAGGAGGTGCGTGTGTGGATGCGCGAGGGCCTGGACATGGCCGTGCCGTCGCCTCGTCTGCGCGGTGACGTGCTTGCGGCGGGCATCCACGCACTGGAAGAGGCTGAGCGCGACCAGTTCGCCTACGTCGGCCACACCGACTGCACTACCACCGTCCGTGCGAGCAGCCCGACATCGCCTTCCACGGCAGAAACAGACGCGTCTTTGCTCAGTCCACGCGTGCACCTGCCTGGGCTGCAGTCGTCGTCATCGTCGTCTGGCGCCAGCGACGGCGTGCCGGATCACTTGCGCTGTCTGATCGGGAGCTTGTGCACGGGCGGCCACGGCAACGACCACGCGGCAGAGGCGGACGCGCTGTGTGGATTTCCGCGACGCCCGCCGTCCGAATTCTTGCCCGTCTCTGGGTTTGCGCTGCTCCAATCGCAGGAGCGCATCGCCCCAGCCGTGGGCGTCTCTACATTGTACGCCAGTACGACTACGACTACGACTACGACTACTGGTGCGCCAGCGACAACGGGGCAGTCGCGCTGCACGCTCTGTCCGGAGGGCATACCTTCTGCCCCCACCATGACGATCAGCAACACGTTCCGCACACACGGCCCTCTGTGCGTGGTGCCCGCCTTGCCTTCTCAACCCACCAGTGGTACGACAGGCGCCGTTCAGCACGTTCTTGTGCCAAATCCTTTCCAGGACGTCGCCTACTACGTGCACCGGCGCTTCCTCTCCCACCGACTGCGCGAGGAGGTGGATCTGGATGGCGTCTTGGCCATCACCTCGGACGGCGTCTACCCGGATACCGAGGCCGTCAAGGCCCTGAAGAAGGGGCAGCTCAATGCGCTGGTGGGTATGGCGAATGCGGCCGCGCACGACGACGAGGCGCTGAACGGACTGCAGCACGTGGCCCTCTCGGCGCTCCACGTGGCAGCGGCTGACGCGAACACTGCAGCCATAACCGCGAGCGCGCAGGACGAAGAGCGTGAGGCCACCAGCGCAGAGGAGGCGAGCCCGTCCGACGTCGCGAGTCCCGTCACGCGTGGTCCGATTGATGACTCGGAGGCTGTTGGCGATCAGGTGGATCGCATGCTGCGCCGTGGACACGACATCCAGCGCGTGCCCATGCCAAACGTGGAGTGGAGCTACGGTCCAATCTAATGAGAGAAAGGTCAACTCTCTTTCTCTCTCACACACACAGACACAATGCCTGGGGCTTGCTTTGCCCATTTTTTGGTTTGTTTGCTTTTGAAACGTTACGCAATCCAACAGTCAAACGAAAGTACAAAACAACAAACAACATCAACAGCACTCTTCCTCACGTGCGTGCACTGCTGCCCGTGTTTTCGCAACACCTGCTTGCCCTATTTTCTCTTGTGTCTCTATTCGTACACATCATTCTTTTTTCTTCTGTCTCAGTTTTCCCCACGTTGACCACAGTCTCAAAGCCTGCCCAGCTCACACTGACATCTCCCCCTCTTCTCTTCCTTTTCAAATACGCACACATCATCATCGTCAACAACCACAACAACCCCACCACAAAAAACAGGAAACACGAGCCCCGGTCAGACGGCTCCGACACACTCACTCACAGCTCTTTTTCCTTTCCTTTCCTTTCTTTTCGCTGTGCTCTCTCTCTCTCTCTTGTGATGGAGCACCGTCGGCTCCCGGTGCAGACCTCGCACCCACTCGAACACCTGCTCAGCAGCGACGAGCCGGTGCGCAATCAGCAGGCGCGTAGCGAAGCCCTCCTGCAGGCCAAGCTCGACGTGGCCACGGCGCAGGTGACTGCCCAATCCACTCAAAGTCGTCTCGCGGCCCAGAAGGAGCTGGACGCCATCAACGAGCGCGTCACCAAGCAACTCACGGACGTCATTCGCGGGACGCAAGGACTGCGCATCGTCGACCCGTCCGCCTGGAGTGCGGATGCGAAGGCCACCACGTCGTCATCGCGTTCTGTCCCGGCTGTCACGGGCTTGCAAAGCAGCCGATCGGCGCCGTCCGGTGCCAAGCCGGCCACCACCACCACCGTGCGCGCGAGTGGTCTTGTCGTGAACCCTCGCCCCGCTGATCGCGTCTCGCCATCGGCTGCCAGTGCAGCCAAATCCAGCGCGCGCCTTGTGAGTAGCAACGGGACACCAGCCACGACCACGAATACGGCCACCACCTCGGCACGCGCACAGGCAGCGGCTGCTTCGAGCTCCTCGCAACGTGATCCACAGCGGAGACAGCGCACGCTCTCCGTCGATGCCAGTGCACATGCCTCGAACTACACATTTGGCTTTCCCAGTGCGTTTGCCGACTCCGGCTTCCAGTCCGTCATTCGCTGGGCGGACGTCAGTTTCCAGGAGGCGCAGGTGGCTGCCTTGGGGCCGCGCGCCGACATGGAACGTCTCCGCGCGCACGAGCTGCCCAACCGCGTCGTCGTCTCCGTTGCGTGCTACCTCCTGAACGAGGTCCTCACCCGCGAGCCGCACCTCAACGCGCTCTGGTCACAGCTGCGCACGTCCATTTTCGATGCCGTCTTCAGCCCCCAGCTGCTGGCGACCCACCTGGATCACCACCAGACCCGCCTCGCCCTCCGTGCCGAGAAGTCGCTTCACGAGGCCCACACTGGCGCCGCCCCAATCGCGGCGGCGGCGGCGGCGGAGGATGGCGTCCTGCCACCACTGCCTGTGCGTGTGGCCACGTACGAGGACGTCAGCGACTTCGCCAACTACCGACTCTGGACCGAGGAGAACGTCGGCGCGCGCAAGGACAACGCGCAGCTGAACGAGCGCGTGACGCGCCTCAAAGGCGTCGTCACAAACAGCCGACTCGTGCTGCTCATGGCACAGCGGCGTGTCGACACAGCACGGAAGCGGTCGATCCTGCTCGCCTGGCGCGCACACACGGAGCGGGTCAAGAGCCAGCGCGAGGTCACCTCTGCATACGTGGTCGCAGCGCACGAGCGGCGGGTGTCAGAGTCGTGCTTTCTGCGGTGGCGCCGCCTCACGGTGCAGAATCGCCTGGACGAGGTGCGCCAGCAGTACCGCGAGCTGCACACCAAGTGGCAGACCATGGCCGACGCGCACCGCCACGAGATCAACGCGCTCAAGGAGAAGCTGCAGCAGGAGGAGCTCGAGCGGCAAACGATGGCCGTGCGCGATGCCGCCCTTCGCGCGCAGATCAACGACAGCTACGCGATGGAGTCGACGGCGCTGCGGACGGCCCTGTCGTGCAAGCAGAGCCAGTGCGACAAGCTCTTTGCGCATGCGAAGCGGTGGGAGAGGCTCGCCAAGACGTTTCGCCCGCTCCACGTCGCGCCGCCCGTTCCCCGGCAACTCCTCACGTTCGCGATTCAGCTACGGCGGTTCGAGGACGAGTTCAGCGCCAGTGGCGCGCAGAACACGCGTGTGTTCCGGGTTGTGAACGTGCGAGCCACCATGACCAAGTTCTTGCTGCGCTGGACCAACGCGATCATGGGGGCATCCCCGTACAAGAACATGTGGGTCAACGTGAAGCGACTCGCGACACGACGCGATCAGGTCGAGGCAACCCAGTCGGATACCGCGGCGGCGGTCTCGAGTGAGGAGGCCACCGTGGCGTCTGCGGCAACGGCGTCAGACCCGGAGGCGTTCAGCAGCTACTCGCTTATTTATCTTGTCCGCGAGTTGCGTCGCCTTGTGGATCGCGAGCGCCTTGAGCGGTGCCCATCGGCAGCGATGCAGACAGTGTTCGGTGGCACACGGGCATCTCAAGACCACACTGGTGTGGGGGGCTCCGGGGCGTCCATGTTCAATTTAGCCGGGTCGCTGCTGTCGTCGTCCGAGTCTGCCACGGGAGCAGGCGCAGCAACGACAACGACAACGACGAGCAAGGCCCAGCAGTGGTTGGCCGAACTGCGCCAGCAACACAACGTGACCCTCAGCGGATCGGACAGCGGCGAGGACGCTGATGAAGAGGAGAACGAGGACGGCGCGGCGTCAGCGAGTCCTGGCTCTGAAAGCAACACATTTGGACTCGGTATGAGCGGCAAGCCCACGTCTGAAGCCACGCGTCATCGCCAGCTCTTCGCCGAGTTGTGCGAGCTGCTCTACCTCTTCACCGAGGAGGGTGCGCGGCCGTCGTTGCTGATGCACTGCCCGTACGTGGGCGGCTTCTTCTCCATGTCACTCTTCGCGTCCGTGCCGACGCACCCGACGGCGATGCTCTGGCTCCTGGCGGCGCTCTTCACGGGCTACGTCGAGTCGCTCTGCGGGTTCGAGAACGCCTTCTTCCGTGGTCGCTGGCCACCGTACCTGCGCTGCGGCAACGAGGAAGGACTCGCACGGCGCCCCAACCCGAGCTTGACGACCGTCGAAGACGCGGAGGAGATGGGGCTTGTGCAGGGCAAGCTGCCAGAGACACACACAGGCGCAGGGCTTCTATCCAGCGCGGGCGGCATCGGGGGCGCGATGCTACCTGCCGCACAGGGCACGTACGTTCTGTCGAGCAACAGTTCGGTGGGGAAAGGGCCAAAGGGTGCGAGTGGCGGGACACCACGGCCAAAGCCATCCGCAAGCGGTGTTGTGGTCAACGCGGGCAAGAAGCGTGGAAAGGGAGCCGGCCGCCTTCATCGCCACGACTCGATGCGCAGCTTGGGCCGCGCGCTGCCGAACAAATCCGTTCGCGTGACGAAAATGGGCGACCTGGAGCTTGTACGTCGTGGCGTGGATGGCGAGGCGGACATCCTGGCCTACCTCGGCCGCGACGAGGAGCAGGAGGGCTTTCTCCACAACCTGCACGGCGAGGAGACGGACGTCGAGGCCCTCATGGCGGGCATTGAGGACGGCGTGGGCCGCGCGGATAGCGCACCTGGCTATCGCGGTCCGGCCTCTGCCGTGCCGCCTGATCCACCGGGTAAGCGGGAAACCGATACCGCCCGTGCGCGTCGTCGTCAGCAGCGCCGCCTTCAGCAGCACGGCCCCAGCTCACCGGATGGCCCGGCGCCTCTCGCGATGATTGAGTTTACGGGCGAGACCGTGCTCGCGGACGACGATGGCGACGACGATGTTCTCTCAGAGACCGGGCGTCAACGCGCGGCGCGGCTGCGGTCGTCACAGCAGAGCCGTGCTGGCAGCTTCTACGCGGATCTCTCCGTGATCCAGCCACCCGCCCAGCATACCACCTCGTCAGACGGCGGCGAAGACAAACACGGCGGTGGTGCGGCGGACATGAGTGGCGATGACGAGGAAGACCTCACCGACCTGGGCCTGCGCGATGACATGAACTACCTCCGTGCGGTGCTACGCGCACAGGAAAAGGTCGAGTCCGAGAAGGCCACCACGCTGCTCGTGTCGCCGAAGCGCAACCTCTTCTCCGCTGAGGAGCTGTACACGCTGTTCCGTCTGCCACCACCCAGTCGGGCCTTTGACGCGGGCAAGGTTTTGGTGCGACAGAACCTCAAAACGGTGACGTCAGCGAACGCGTCCCGCACGGATGCCGGTGGTGGCTCGGGCACATCCGACTGGCATGCCGCCGCTGCGGCGCAGGAGAAGCGTGACAGCCGCGCCACCGCACTGACGTCGGCCTCGGAGGAAAACGCCTCGCCACTCGATGGTCCGACCAGCGGCAGTGGCGGCAGCCAGACCGCCACATCTGTGCGGCAGCCCACCACGTCCGTCAGCGCATTCCTGACCTACACGCTTCTCGACGCCGATCGTCGTCAGATCTGGCAGGGCATGGCGCGTGTTCTGATCTCGCTCATCACGCGGCTGCGTGTGCTGGACACCGCGACCTCGACCAATACCGTCGCCGTTGCGAGCTCCTCCAAGAAGAGCAAGGCGTGGAAGCAGCGCAAGTCCGAGGTCACGAGTGGGCGCAGCGGTCGCAGCGGGTCAAACCGTTCACTTAGCTCGCGCAGCAGCTCGTTTGTTGGCGTGCCTGACGACGACCCCGCTCTCACGCGCGATCGTCTCGCGAAGCCCGTTCGTCATGCGGCGCGGCGTTCACCATCGCTGTCGCAGTCTCAACAGGACGGCGTGCCGGGTGATGGGGAGGGGGCGGCTGTGAGTGAAGCGAGTGTGCGCGAGGCCGACAGAGGGAAACGAAAGGATGCCACCGCGACGTCACGCACGAGCAACAAGCTGAGGGCAAAGAAGGCCGCAAAGAACAAGACAACCGATGACGACGCAGGTGGTGGTGATGGCCAGGACGACGTGGATGACGGAGAGTCATCAGTAGGTGCGGCGCCTATCACACGTAGCCCACCGCCGGGCACCATGCTGCCACCCATTCTACAACGCTCGACAACGGGGTCTCCACCACCACCAGCACCACCGCTACAGCCTTCTGGCCCAGCACTTCCCACGCAGATCCCGGCGACAACGGCAACAACAACAGCAAGTTCTGGCGTGGGCCTCACTCAACTTGGGGAGGCACTGCGGCAGTATCAAGACAGGGCCGACGATGACGTCTCCAGCCCCGCAAAACGCGCCTCCACAGCACCCGCGCAGACCGCCGCATCCGCTCCTGCTCCCGACTCAACGGTCACCACACACCACACCACTACGACTACGACTACGACAGCTGGTGGCCGTCCTGCGTCGAGTGGGGTGGAGAGACACGGCGTGACGGTGCGTGCCCAGCACTCCAACACAGCACACTACGCCTCGCCACCCCCTGTCGCTCCCGGCGTGCCCGGCGATGTCCGACTGGCCGGCGCGATGAGCTTGAACGGCGATGGCAGCGGCGGCCTCGCACCACGCAGCACCACGACGACGACGACTGACGTGGGCCAACTCTCCGCCTCGCCACCCGCTACACTCGGTCAGCGGAGCGGTGAGGGGACCACATCGAGTCGCGCAAGTCGCCCTGGTCTCCCGCAACAGACGGTACCCCGCACCGCCCCGCCTGGTGTGGATCCTCGCTCTCTGCAGCCGCTCGTCGTGCATGCTGGCACAAGCGGAGAGCCTGGTGAGTCCAGCGAGGGCCCTGCGAATCAAACGGGCGGCGGTGCACCACGGCAGCCGAGTTTGCCACCCGGCTCGTCCAAGTTCCGATTTGACCTGAAGCGTGGCAAGTGACGGCGCAGCTGAGTGCATGTGTCTCTTTCAGCGTGTTTTCTGTGTGTTGTTTTGTCCTTTGCTACTCCACTTTTCTTTTCTTGTTTTTGTGTACGTTACACTTTTTCGCTCATGTACAGGCTCGATACTCCAACAAGGCACGCCACCGCAAAAGCTGATGTTCAGGTACTTTTTTCCTTTTGCCTTTTTGCGTGGCTTTGTACCTTTGCTCTTATCCACCTTCTTTCTCGAAAGAGAAAAAAAAAGAGAAAAGAAACCACCACGACCAGATACATACACATCATAAACTCCAAACAACAAAGCGCGTGTCCAACAGCCACTACGATTTGCAGCAAAATGACAAGAGCGCAACACACACACACACACACACGTGCCGTAAGCTGTCGGCGACGCGGCTTCCATGACAAAGGGACATCACCGTACGCAGCGTCGCACATCCAACTATGTAACTTCGCACCTGTGTGTGTGTGTGTCCCTGTGGCCTCATCGTTCCGTCAAGAGCTTTGCTTACAACACGACAAGAGGATAACGCCACGCTCACAACTCTCCCATTCTCACCTCTCACCTGCTGTTCTTGTCATCTTCGTGTCATCTGGTTAGTCACGTACAGAGCGATAGACAAACCACCAACCCAAACAACAACAACACACACAAAAAAACTGTGCGTTGCATACGTGAACGGATCAGGATATGCCCCCCAAGGCGCGCACGGCCTCGCCCTCCTCGGACGCAGCGGTACTCTCCGCACTCGAAAAGATCGCGATCCCGTCCGACCCCCTTCCCAACGCGAAAGCAAGCCCAGCGACCAAAGCGACACAGAAACCCGCTGCACGGGCCACGTCTCGATCACGTGCCGCCTCAGAGACGGCGAAGAAGAACGCGGAGCACACGCGCGAGATCAAGAAGCGGCGTCAGGAGCGTGACGTGTACCGCGCGCAGCGACGCGGTGATCGTCAGCGCCAGTGCGTGATTATGCTGTTGTGCGTCATCATCTCCTTCGTGGCGATGTGGGGCACCAAGTATGCCCTCCGAAAGCCCGGTACATAGAAAGGAGCGAGCTAGATACTTACGACTCCTCTCTCTCTTGTTGGGAGAGTCGCCATCGTCCTTTTTACTGTTTTGCTTTTGTCTTTGCTATTTCATTCTCTCTATTTGCTGAGTGTGAGCACAACCACACTCAAAAACAAAAAGAAGAAACCACACATCTGATTCGCCTCTACCAGAGTATAACCTCTGTGCGCAGGGTTAATCCCTCTCTAGCCACACGCATCACTTGTCATTTCTCCCTACTCCCCTGCATCCCCCTCTCTCTCTCTGTCTCAGGAAAGTGCTATTCGGTTGGGCCTCGCTTTTCTTTTTCCTTTTCATTCTTTGTTCTGATACAACAGCATAAGAAACAGAAAAAAGAAAGAAAGAAATGACGTCATCCGCGTCGTTTCGTCAAGACTGGTCGCGGATTGTCGAGGAGGTCGCGGGCATGAACTCGCTTGAACCTCTCCCCAAGGCGTACAAGGCCGAGGACTACCTGCCCGGTGACGTCCCGGAGCTCCCACACTCTCTGCTCGCACACCTTCGCGCGGAGGACGGCGCGTACGAGCAGACCGCCTCGCAACTGTACCAGCCGCAGATCACACTCGAGGAGGGCTTCCAGCCGCAGCCCACCGTGCCACGCTTCAGCAGCCGCGTCCTGCAGATCAACGACGACGACGGTGATCGCGAGGCGGCGGGGTCGAGCAAGGCCGGACGTCGCAAGGTGACCGGCGCGCTGCCGAGTGCCGAGAACGACACGCTCTACCAGCGGTACCGGGTCATGCTCAGCTCGCGCGCAGGGGCCGCGAACGAACCACGCCCTGCGTCTCCCACAGCCGCCTCATCGCGTGGCTTGGGTGGCAGCTCGTCGCTGCTGACGCGCGGGTTCGCCGATCTCTCCGCGTACGCCGAGATGCATCGCAAGCCGGACTTTATGCCCATCATCCTCGTCCCCGCGGCGATCACGGCGCCGCTGCAGCTGCTGAACATCCAGGCGTTCTTGGAGCACGGCGACTACGTTGACCCCACCACGCTCTACGTGAACGAGGAGACGGGCGAGTCGAATGTGCGTGACACCAAGCCGGAGTCCGTCATTGTCTCGCCTGGTTCTTTCCTCGATCGCGATCGGTCCAACTGTACGTTCCGTCAGTTCCGCGTCGTCGATGATCCGAGTCAAATCCAGAACTGGCGACACGTCTGCGCCGCGGTGGTGGAGGGCAACCTCTGGCAGTTCCGGGGCTGGTTCCCACGTGAGGACGACAGCGCACGCGACCCGAGCCGACTGTTCATTCGCGTGCGCGGCTTCTTGCCATATTTTGAGGAGGACAAGGTGCCCGTCCAGACACAGGAGTGGCGCGTCCAGCCTCTGATCCTGACCCGGCGCAACATCAAGTCCCACCAGCACCTGCTCGAGGCCTCACGCTTCTGGGAGCAGCTGTACGCGTTCCTGGATGAGGATGAGTACTTCCGGCTGTATACCGTGCCCGCCGATGAATAATGTACGGCCGCGTACGTCGGGACGTGCTCTTGTGTGTGCGTTGTGTGTTTGCTTGCGTGACCTATCTTTGATTTTCCCCCTCGTCTGTGCTTTCGATCTCTTCGATCATCACTGGATGCGGAGACCGAAGCGGAGTCTGGGGGACGCGTAAGAGTGGACAGTTCCTTGCGCGTTTATCCTAAGCAGAAAGAAGGTCCTGCTGTCGTTTTTGTTGTTCAATAAATACCCCCCTACTGTTTCTCCCGCAGACTGCACTGAGGATCCAATACCCACTCAACAAGCAAACAAACCAAGCAAATAGAAAAAAAAGAACCACAACAAAACAAGTGAAAAAGAGAATGTTCACAAATGCATACGCGATGGCAACTGTTTATGGACACGCGTGCTGTGAACCACCAACGAAGTCGCGGCGCGTGTAACAATGTACAGACACGCGCTCTGGCGGTTGCTGTGAATTCTGTTCACAGCTTCTTCCTCTTTTTTTTTTTTTGCTTCGCGCGCCAGCCGTTACGACTCACTTGTCAGACACAGACACGAAAGCGAACGCAGCGTGTCAGAACAACAACAACATCTGCAAACATCTCCCTCCTTCACTAAACTTCACGCAACGTCACGTCTTTCTCCACTCCCTCTCTCTCTCTCCTGTTCTGTATTCGCTGCCCTTGCGCGAAGAAGCAGGTATCCCTTGCGTTTTTTCTTTTTGCTTTCTGTTGCTGTGTCAGTTGTTTGACACTCTTACGCCTCTTTGCTGAGTTTTCCTCCCTCCCTCCCCCTCAATACACCCCAAACAACAAATGCTGCGTCGTTTCTCCACTCGCACCACAAACTTCGTTGCTGCGCAGACGGTCGTGGCCGGCGCCGTGCAGTCGCGCCACACAACGATTCTGTCCGTTCGCAAGGGCGACACCGTCATTCTCATTGGTGATCGCCAGGTCACCCTGGGCGAGCGCATCGTCGCCAAGAGCAGCGCGTGCAAGCTGCGCCGCCTCAGTGACGACGTCGCGATTGGCTTCGCCGGCAGCACCGCCGATGCCTTTGCGCTCATGGAGAAGCTCGAGAACAAGCTCAACGACTTCCCGAACCAACTCACTCGCGCCGCGGTGGAGCTGGCGAAGGACTGGCGCACCGACCGCGCGCTGCGTCGCCTGGAGGCCTCTCTCATCGTCATTGGCAAGGAGGAGTCGCTTGAGATCGACGGCCAGGGCAACGTCATCACCCCTGAGGAGGACGGCATCCTCTCGATCGGCTCCGGCGGTACGTACGCCAAGGCGGCCGCGCGCGCGCTGATTGACGTGGATGGCTTTGATGCGGAGACGATCGCGCGCAAGGCGATGAAGATTGCAACGGACATCGATGTCTTCAGCAATGGCAACTGGGATGTTGAGATCCTCAAGCGTGACGAGCCGAAGAAGGATGGCGAGGCCAAGAAGGACGACTCGGACGCCAAGAAGGAGTAAAACAACAACAACAAACGAACCAAGAAGAACGACCAAATCCCTTGGACTCCTCTTTGTTCTGCCCTTCTCTCCACACGAGGAAAGGGAGCTGACGACGCATCCTCGCAGCAAAGCCAAGCAAAAACACAAAACAAAGATATGAACTCTTGACAGTGCGCTTCCGCCGCTTTATTCACCACACAGATTTTGTTTTTTGTTTAACATTATTCCCGAGCATGGAAAAAAATCGAAAGCAACAATTTAAAAAAAGGGAAGGACAGACACGCAAGCATGCGTGCGTTCGAAGAGCGAGTGCATCAGTCTCGCCGCCTTTTCAAACTCGCCTGCGTATAATCGAGACACCGTGGCGCTCCTTCCTCCTCTTCTCACACAGTCAGTAGCCAGCGCATGGCGCGGAGTCGGCGACTACGATACTCAGTGCTCACTGAACCCTCCCGTATGAACGGACCGCACATACGTGCGATTGAGCGTGTGAAATCAGTCAAATGAATGAACATCTCCAGACACAAACGAACATCTCACCTCCTCTCTTTCTCTCCCACACTGCCTCTGTTTCCTTTCACTCTTGTTGTGGCGTTATTGATGCAGACTTGCGCTGATAGCTCCTGCCATTCGCTTAGTCGTAGCGTTGTGTGAAACACCCACCACCAACGTTCTCACTGTCCTTTTTTTTCTGAACAGGAATACACACACACATATCCTCTCAGAAGAAAAAGAACCATAACAAAAAGAGTTCGTTCGTGTGTGACGTGGTTCGTTGTCAGCCATTTCAACTAATTGCTCACACGTTGTGTCTTGTGAAAGCACTTTTTTTTTCTGTTTGCTTTGTTATTTGCGTGTGCAGTTGTGGTTGTCATCATTTCTTTCCGTTTCTTTGGTGCGGCAAAAACTCTCTATAACCCCTTAACACGGCCGCATCACAAGAAGCAGTGACATTCACACATACTCAGACAAACGACTCAGATCTAACTCCACATTAATAATCCTAACCGTATAACTTTTTAGATTTCTCTATCAGTTTTTTTATTCCCTTCGGTTTCACTGTCCCCCCCTTTCCTTTCCAGATCCTCCTATTTTCTTGTCGTGGCAAAAGGAATCTCTTTGTATTGCCTGAAAAAGCACAAGACAAAACTGCACACTTAAGAAATAAAAAAGGAAGATAACAAGCAAACAACAGTAATACGCGCTTCACTCACTTTTATTGACTACGCGGGAAAAAAGAGAAGATAAAACGATAAGTTGGTGAACCTGCGCGAAATAAACTGCGCATAACAGAAACTAACAAAGATTCCTTCTTTCTTCTCTGTACCGACGGCTCTCGTTCTTGCTCGCACGCCGTTTCATTGAGTCTTTTTGTGTCAATCTTTTTCCTTCATATGGCGACAACTCAGCTGGACAGTACCGCTTCCGTGTACGTTCCATCGTGGGCACGTACCAATGCCGCGAGTCGATTGTCGTCTCCACCGCCGCCGCCATCAGCTGTTGCAGTCAACAACCAGCCGCGTCTTGAGAAGCCCAGACCTCCATCCATGTGGCCCGCCCTGCCATCCGAAACCGCTTCACCGTCCGGACTGAGTCATCCGGCGCCTCCGCTCTCGCCAACGTGCTCGACGGGTCCTCAGCGCCGGCGTGGCCCAGGAAAGCCTTACCACCGCGGTGACGTGACAACGCAGAAGGGGGGCAGCAGCCCTGTGTTTGGCGACGCCGCAGGAAAGCCGTGGCCCAAGTCGACTCGGGGCGGCGCTGCCCGGGGACGCCAACGTCGCTCCCAAGCGCACTCCACAACACCATCACCACCACCACCACAACCACAACCACAACAGGCTGCTGCAGAAGGCTCGGCGTCCACGTCGTGGCGTGCGCGTGGTGGGAGTGCGGCCTCATCGATCCTCGCATCACCGGCGGCCACGTGCTCGTCTTCCTTCGCATCATCCGACACGCCGTCGCGGATGGGATGCGGACGCGGCCGACGTGGTGGCGGCGCTGCTGGTGGGGTGCCAGCGCGTCTGCTGCCGCCTCCGCCACCACCGGGCCCGCCGCCACCGATCTGGCCGGCCTGGCGCGGGGCTTTTGCGCGCGTGGCGACCACGTCCGACGCGGGACCGCGCGCTGCGGCAGCGTCCATCACTGGCATGTCCGCACCCATTGCCTGGCCGTCACCGCTGCTGGAGTCGTGCCGCACACTCGGTAGGACTGGCATCAATGCAGGTATGGTGTCGCCGCCGTACAGCCCGGATGAGCCGAGCCTCTCGCGCGAGTTGCTGGACTTTGCGGCGCACGCATCTCTCTCGCCGTGCGAGGTGGAGACCCGACGCGCCATGCTCGCTGTCCTCCAGGGTGTTGTCGATGCCACCTGCTGGCCTGTTGTGGACGTCGATCAGAGGAATGAACACGATAATGATGGCGAGGATGGGGCGGCCGAAAAGACACCCGTGCCGCCGCCTCGTGTCGTGGTCTATGGCAGTGCCGCGCTGGGTCTCTCGCTGTGCTCCAGTGACGTCGATCTCACCCTCGTCTTTGCCACGCCGCGCTCTGCTGCATCGGACCGTGCGCACGAGCAGGACGGCACAGACGCATCCAAGGAGGAGGCCGCGAAGCAGAAGGAAGTGGCCGACGCGACTGCACGTGTGCGCGAGCAGAGTCGCCTGCGCGCCTTCTACAGCGCCGTGAAGGCACACTTTGGCGACGCTCTCCGTGTGCAGCTCCTGGAGGACTGCCGCGTGCCCGTCGTGAAGCTCTACGACCCGCGCCAGCGCCTCGCTGTTGACGTGCACGTCTGCGAAGAAGAACCACAGCAGCGAGGGGACGAGGACGAGGAGGAGGCAGGCAGTCACTGTGGGTGCCACGACGAGCAGAACGCGGATGCCGACGCGTCACCCCACACCTGGACCGAGCGTGTCTTGTCGCAGCAGCGGCAGTGGCTGGCGCGTCACCCCGTTGCTGCCCCGCTCATTGTGCTCACCAAGGCCGCGCTCAGCCAGTGGAATCTGAATCGACTCTTCACGGGTGGTCTGTCGTCGACGGCTGTGTACAGCCTGGTGCACCGCTTCCTTGCCGAACACGAGATGCAGCACGACAATAACAACAACGACAACGACGTACACGAGTGTGACGGTGCACCACCGCAGAAGACAGCCTCCCCGTGCACAACACCGCCGCCACCGCCGGCGCTGCCAGCGCTGACAGAGTCGAATCTCCTCTCACGATCGGCAGAGAGGTGCACACAAGGTGGTGATCTCGTCTCGCCTGGTTCCATGACGACGGCGGCGACGGCTTCGTCCAAGGCCGCTGCATCCGTCATGAGCACCACAAATTTCACCGCGACTGCCACCACGGCGGGCGGCGCGACGACGGCGACCATGTCCATGACCAGCTCCAACTCCCAGTCCAATCTAGCATGGGGCAGCAGCGTGAGCAGCGTCTGCGGCGATGGCGATCATGACGAGGATGCTGCTGCAGCTGCTGCCATGACGACCGTGCTTGTGGGCACGGACGCGTCATCAGCATCATCCGCACACACGGCGCATCCGCTCAGCCTCTACAACTGGATGAACCACCACTGCCAGACGCGCTACCACATGCCATCCTTCGCCCGTCTTCTGCTTGCGCTGTGGATGTACTTGTCAAACGAGTCTTTTGCGATGGGCTACTGCATTCCCGATACATTTGCTGCACTCGTCCGCGCTGAAACGGTCTCTGGCGAGCACGCGACGAGCCGCGCGAGTAGTAGCGAGCCACACGGAGAGGTGCCCGCTGCATCGAGTGCATCGTCTTGCTCCGAGTCATCCTCGCCGTCATCGACACCCCCACCAGCACCAGCACCAGACGCGCAAGCGTTGCGCCGCTCCGCCTCGCGCGCCTTCTACGCTGGCCCAGATCTCTCTGCGCCGTCGTATCTGTTACCCGAACTGTTGGCACTCTTCAGGCACTCTGCCATGACGCTCGAGCCCTTCATGAACATGCCGATGAGTCCCGTCTCGCCGCACAGCCCGTCTTTTCACTGTCCGCTCTCACCGTTGTCGACCGTACTCGTCGAGCCACGCCACAACGCGTGAAAGCGAAAGGGGGGCGGGGGGCAATGACGTGGTGCGCAGAGGGGTAGCGGAGGCGTTTGAATCCGTCTCAAGGACGAAAGTGAACTCTGTCAAGATGTTTCACGTTTTGAATGCTTCTTTTGTTCTTTTTGTTCTCTTGTACTCCCCACTCACTTTTTTCCTTAATTCAAATGAGAAGTATACGCTTCTTTTTTTTTTTTTCACGTTCTTTCTTCTTTTTGTTTTCTTTTTACGCACACTTGAAACTTGCTGCTGGAAAGTTGTATTTGTGTCTTGATAATGACAATCCTTTCCTTGCCTTGCGGTTTGCATGCCTTCGGTTGTTTCAACACCGTTGTTCCCCTCCCTCTTTTTTCCCCCTCCTTTCCGCGCTATAACGCCACTTCTGTACTGATTGCGTGCAGCAACATAAAAGCCTCTTTTCTGACTCGTTTGCTCACCGTCGCTTACACACTTTTTTTTTGTACATGCACACAAAGCCACATACCATCACCAAACAGAAGAACGAGTCGAATGCGTCCGCCATCTAGACGCCACAGACGACAGTGTCTCTATTATTCGACGCAGAGAGACACACACATTTACGTATTTCAGCGAATCTAGAAAGCCAAATGCAGTAAGCTGATGTCAAGAGAAGCTGCCCCTCCTTTCTCCCAATCTTCACAGTGTTCTATCCTGTCTACATTCACTCCCTCCCTCCATTCGGTTCTTCACTTTCTTTTCCTCCTCTCTCTATTTCTCTCCGTCTCACACATCCACACTTGGTTCACGCTTCTGCATCTCTTAACGCAAAACAGCCGCGCGCGCTGCGAGTTTGATTCCTTTGCACACATCTCCCGACAGCCGCTCCCTCCTCCCCCCCTACTCACCTTGTCTCGGTATTCTGTACCACACTTATACCCGTGTATAGACAACAGAGCCATACATCAATCTAGTGAAGAGGTGAGATGCCGCAGGAGCACCGCTACGACGGCTGGTCATACGACCGCTTTCGCACCCAGCGCAATCGCGCACACTTCCTCCTCGAAGACCCGCCACGCTACGTCACGGTCATCCTCTCACCCAAGGCGAGTGACAACAACAAGCTCTACTGCATCGACAGCCCCTGCTACCACGCTGCCGGCCCACTCGGCGAGGGCGAGATTGTTGAGATCGAGGACTTGCTGTGCCTGCAGTGCCCGTGGCATCGCTACCTGGTCTCGCTGGACAAGGGGGAGGAGATATGGCTTCTCGCGGCATCGGAGCAGGCGGACGCGGACAAGGTGGAGCGCCCCTGTGACGACAAGGGCGCCTGCCCAAAGATATCGTACCCAACCTATCCGCTCCAGCCCACGTACCAATCAAACGAGGGCGTGGTCGTGCAGCGTCGTCGCGGTGTCGTGCAGCGGGTGCACACGGCCAGCCTCGATGAGGCCTCTGGCATTCTCACCATCACCGTGGATGACGAGGGCGTCATTTCACAGCGCCCTGTCATTTCGGATCGCTATGCGAGCAACGTGCAGCGTGGTGCGGTGTGCATGGAGATTGCGGACATCAAGGCCAGGGGACTTGACAAGCTCTTTTGAGCAGTGGTGTGGTTGCTTCCAAAGAGAAAAGAAAGAGAAAAAAAAAGCACGGATCACAGACATAGAAATCAGGAAAAAAAGTAGCACAAGTGAGAGAGCTTATGCGACACTTCGAAGCAATTCAGAAGTATGAGTCGCACGCTGTGTGTATGCCATGACAGTGCGAGAGTTGCTGTCTGGCCCACCAAACAGTTGACCTTTCTTTTCATCTCTGATGCGATCTCTTTGAGCGAGCTCCTGCGCAGACTTGCCGCTCCGCTTCACCCCCCTCCCTCTTCTTCACTTACCGAGATCTGACTCCTCTTCTTTTTGTCTCCCTCGTTTTTCTATCGTTCCCTCCTCCTGTCTTCGTTTTTTTTGGTGTTGCTCAGATGGACTACGCATCGGATATCGCCAGCCGCGCTGGCCAGCTCATCGTCTCTGCCACACAGAATGGCATCACGTTATCGGACGCGCAGATCCAGCACTACGGTCGGTACGCCATGATGGCCTCTGCCTTGTACTACGTCGCCGTGACCTTCAAGGACCCTGTGCCCGCCGACGCCAAGTACGCCATCGACGCACACGTGCCGTCTGGGTTTGATCGCAGCATTATCGCATCGCGTCTGGCGCAGCGCTACACGAACCAGATGCTGGAATCTGAGCTGGGCCTCAAGGCCCTGCGGGAAGCCCTGCGGACGGAGACGACGCGCGATGGCAAGCTGCGGCTGTGGTCGAGTGTCTTGGAGGGCACGCTCGTCGGCATCGTCGCGTCGGCCTACACACACAGCTTGACGCTGTCGCTCTGGTCGCTGAAGAACACATCGCGTGTACTGGTATTTGTCCTGCGGAAGCGCGAGGCCGCGGCAGAACAGCGCCGCACGGACCCGGGGCGTGGCCTGCAAGGGAAGCTCAAGACGTGGTGGCACGGCGGCACCCAAGGACTCATCACCGACACGCTGATGCGGCGCATGGCGGAGCAGGTCGAGAAGCAGGCCTCACCATTCTCCACGAGCGGCATCAACGAGGATGACGACCTCGACGTGGACAACAACAACAGTACCGGCGATGGGTCCGATAGCACGGGACTCGTTGGTAGCCGACGGAGCGGAGCCTATGGCTACGCCGATCACGCCGCGACACCCGAGCGCCCGGCCGATGGGGCTGCGCGTTCCGGTTGCGGCTCTGGCGCTGACGGCGGCGCTGGTGGCGCCTCCTCCTCCTCCACTGGGCGGCAGGCCGGCGCTGCCTCGGCCAAAGCGCAAACCTTTTTGAACGGTGAGTTCTCTGTGCGCCGTCTGCTGACACGTGCGGTGCCTCACATCGTCGCCTGTGCGCGTGTTGTGGTGCGCCACGTGCTGGCGAATCTGCCACCGGAGCACAAGCTCGACATGGCCGGCAGCGTGCGCGGTGTGACGTTGCGGTTTGTGCTCAACGCGATTGCGGAGCGGATGGAGCGGACGGCGTGCGTGCCCGCGTGGCTGCAGAACCCGCCATCGCCGTCGTCGTCGGCCGCACCTTGTGGTGCCGCGGCAAGCACGACCCCGCCTGGCCCACTGCGTCTCGACTCCACCGAGAAGATCAGCCATAGCGATGAGGAGGATGAGGAGGACATTGTCGACTACCCACGTGGCTCCACAGTCATGGTGGGGCCAGACGGTCGTCCGCTGCCGTTGAGTCGCGGTGGCAGCCACGCCCGCTCCCTTCTTGAGGAGCTTGGGTCGGACCCAGCGCTGCATCACCAGGTCACCGAGGCCGAGCGCGAGGTCGAGGAGGAGACCGCCCGTCGCGAGCAGCTCTCGCAGCAGCAGACCGTTGGGTTCTTTCAGGAACTCATCCACCACGACAGCTTTGCCGAGCTGGTGCTGGTCGCGGCGGCCGAGCAGCTGAGTGCGGCGTTCAAACAAGCCAGTGATTTGTCGGCTGTGCGCGGCTACGACGTTGTGACGGACAGTGCGAAGCTGTTGCTCACTGTGCCGTCCTTTGAGTCGTGTCGCCAGAAGCAGAACGACGCCGATTTCGTTGTGAAATCGTACTTGAAGCTGTTCTGCGAGGAGCTGGTTCGTTCGACGTGCTCTCAGACGGTGGGCGTGTAACAACGAAAAAAAGAAAAAAGAAACCGCCGACAGCTGAATTTGGAAACCCAGATACCGTTGCTGTTGTTGTTGTTGTGGTTGTGATGCTTGCTTTGACGAGCGTGCTGATGGAGCCAACTATAATGAATGGATAACGGGAAGCTCCGTCCCAAATAGGTCTTCTCTTCAAAAGTGAAACACACAAACACAAGACGAACAAAAAAAACGAAGCGAGATGACTGCGCATCCGATGCGACCGCGTTGAAAAACAGGAATGAAGTCATGCTTAAGGCGCGTGCCTCTCCCATATCTGTGAGGGCGTCTGCAAGGAGGCGTTTTCTTTTCTTCCTTTCTCTTTCATCGGGCAGATAAGAACAGCTTTCCTTTCAACGGCTCAGCTCAGCAAAGAATCACACAAGAGAGCCAGACACATATTGCCATAGCACCAACCTCCTCATCCACTCTTGTTTCCTCTTCTCACCAATGTTCTCTCTTTCTTTTGAACAACATGCTGTTACGACTGTGTCATCTGAAGAAGGTCGTCTCACGGCACACACACGTTCACAAACAGAACAACAACAACGAAAAAACTAGCGTATCCAGCCAGCATGGATGCAAAGAAACGGTTGTGGGAATCACTGCGCGCGGACGTCAAGCAGGCAGACTCGGTGCTGGAGCAGCAACTAGCCGCACTTGAGCGCGCCTCGCTGATCGACGAGAGCAAAATCAGCGTGGGAGACGACGGCACCGCGACGTCCGCACAATCCAACGGACACACACGCAGCGATGGGCTGGTCTCGTCCTACGGCGACACGGCGTCAAAGCCGAAGCCGACGCTGGCAGAGGCGGCGCACAGCTTCTTGTACGCGCGCAACGAGGTCGAGGCGAGCTTGGGTCGGTTCGATGAACTCGTGCGTGCCCTGTCAGACGCCGCGCGTGACGTCTCTGACGAGAGCAGCGCGACTGTGCGAACGCAGACGGAGCGCTACCAAGGCATCGCGCTCGAGAAGCGACGTGCGTTGACGCGTGTCAGTCAGGATTTCCAGCGTCGAAAGGAGCGGCTGGAGCTGATCCCGCACGTGAACAAGCGAATCGAGGAGTATCAGCAGAGCGCCGGCGTGCGTGTCTTGACGGATGAGCAGGATTCGCTGCGGCACACGCAGAATCGCGTCAACCGCATCCTCGAGCAGGGGGACTCAACCATGGACCGTCTGCGATCGCAGCGCGAGCGGTTCGACTCGATGACGGATCGCCTCGTACACATCGCCGAGCGCGTCCCGGTCATTCAGAATGTCCTGCGTCGCATCAACGTGCGCCACCGACGCGAGGCCGTTGTCTTGGGGCTTGTCATTGCCATCTGCTTGCTCTTCTTGGTCATCTTCTGGTGAGAGGAGGGTGGGCCTGGCTGGTCGCCGCTATTCATGGAGTCGGGGGTTGACTGCATGGATGGCGGATGGTCATCATCATCTGTTTGTGCTCCTTTGTTGCTGATTATAGAAACACACAAAATGAAACTACATCAGACACACCCTCACTGACTGGGATGAAAACCCCACAATACTCAAAAACACGAACAGATTCTGCCTTCCAGCAGCACCATTCTCAGTGCACGTGCCACTTACCACCACGTGAATCATCCTCTGACAACGCACTGTTGCGTGTGCGTGTGTACCTGATGAACCCGCGATGTCGCGTCTCTCTTGGACGGAGTCATTTGCAACAACAACAACAACAACAACCAGAGTGCGGTGCGTCCCCATCTCTCTCTCCCACTCTAACGTCAAATCTACCTTTCCTTCTTCTCTCTCACTTCAATATGTTTGTGTTTCAGAAGCTGCAGCGGGGCACGGAACAGACGCCATTTGTAGAGTTCAGCAGCGAGCGGTGAGCTGAGGGCACAAACACGCATAATACCTCATAGAGCACTGACTTCACCACCGACTTGTTGTCTTGTTTTGTGTCATCGCGTCCACTTTTTTGTTTTTTTTTGGTACGATTTTCCTGTTTCACACACACACACACACGACGTTGCTTTCTTTCGCTTTCATAAATCTTCTCGCTACGAGCTCTGTTCCCGTGGGTTTTCTTTTCCTTCTTTCACGGGATTTTCTTGTGTCTCGCGCCCTTCTCTTTTTTCCCCATTCCCGCCCATCTCTCGTGTACACCTAGAACAGTCACATGCCCAAGGCATTGGCTAAGAAGGCAGGACCTGGCAAGGCCAAGCCAGGGTCTCCACTTGTTGCCCCAGCGACGGCAGTCGCCGTACGCGCACGGTCACCTGCGATGAAGCAGACGGTGACGGCAGCTGGCGAGGTCAACCCCCCGTCTTCCTCACCCACCACACCGGCCACCACATCGGCTGCCGCGTCCCCGGCGCCATGGTCCGCGACACCGCGGAGACACACCACGTCCGGCTCGCTATCATCGCCAACTGCAGGGCACTCGGCGGCGGGTCCCATCACAAACGTGATGCCAATCGCGTCAGCGTCGTCACCCACACGGGCCGGTGCACCTGCCGCGTCTCAACCAACAGCATCCAACAACAACAGTGGCAGCAGTACCAACTACAACGGTAGTTACGGCAGCGCTGCTCAGCGGTGTATCGTTGTCCGGCGGCCCAGCAGGCTCTCAAACAGCACGGAGCTGCCCTCCAGCGACGTGAACTCGGCAAGTGCGACCACCACCTCCCAACACTCGCAGTCTGAGAGACTGGCAGCACCGTCAAAGAGCACTGCGACCACCACGTGTGCGTCACCGCGACCAGTCGGCGTGGCCGTCGCAGTGCCACAGGCGGACGTCACCGTCATTCACGAGGTCCCGTTCACGCCACGCGGTCGTGCGCATGGTGCCTTCACGGTTGCCGGTGATGAGAGCGCCGCCAGTGCTTCGGTCGAGCGGCCGTCACGACGCAGCTCCCAAAGTCTAGGCGGCACAAGTCACCCGCCACCGCCTCCGCTGCCAGCGTCCACCTCCGCACAGGCTGCGAACCTCAGCAGCAGAAGCGGCAGCCTCCGTGAACAGACTCCGGCCGGATCGGGTGCCCGCGCGGCGCAGTATCAGCAACAGCACTCCCCGTCGTCACCACCGCCCTTGTCCGGGCCAACGTTTTCGTTGTCCTCGCCGTCAGCTCCCGCACCTCTTGGGTCCTCCTCAGCTGGTGGCAGTGGACAGGTGAAGACGAGTGGTGTGCCTGGCGTCTTCACCCGATCCCGCGCCTCATCATCATCAACGTCGTCGTCGTCATCCTCGAGCGAGTACAATTCAAGCTTTTCCGATGAACAGGAAGAGGAAGAGGAGAGCGAGGACGCGCGAGACGACAGCGTGACGCCGACACCGCGGCGTGGAGGGCTGGCCACACCGCAGCCTGCACCCAAGGCAGCGGCCTCGAAAGCGCCAACGGCACTTCGCGTAGCAGCAGACCAAGCCGGCGCGTCTCTGAAGCCCGCCGTGGCGACATCGGCGAGTACAACCAGCAAGTCTAGTGTGGCATCACGCACCGCCACGACACAAACGACGGCGTCCGTCACCGCACCCAAGATTGGACAGGTCTCACATGTTCCACCGCGTCGTGGTCTGCTACCGCACCTGCAGACGCATCCTTCCACCACCACCACCACCACCACCCCTGTCCAGAAGAGTGTCTCGTCGTCCTCGGCAGTATCGGTACCAGCGTCTGCACTGGCACATCCTGCGACGTCGAGAGACGACCTTGCTGTGCACGACAACGATATGGATGGTGACGATGATGACGAGGATGACGACTTCGATGGCGATGACTTTGACGAAGAGGATGAGGAGCAGGCCGTCCTGTCCTACATGGATTACGGCGCGCGCGAGCTGCGACGCTCACTGCAGCTCTCGCAGCACCAGCCTGTCTCGAGCATGTCGACCGTGGCGTCGCCACCGCTGTCAGGGCCCACAAGCGGTCGCTTTCAGGCGGACTCGGAGATGCCCGTGCTGTCTGGTGCTTCCTCGCCCCGTGGCCGGCCGTGTGCGTCGTCGTCCTCGTCGTCCCCGGTGATGCGCCTGACGCGTGCGCCTGCCTCGCCAGGCGGCGTCATGGGTGTGATGGGCGGTGTCTCCCCGCGTGCGGCTCTCCCCATCGCGACGGCTTCCGTGCCAACCGCACAGCACGTGAAAGCCACACCGGGAACTGCCCCACCGCCACCATCGCACAGCAGCAACGCGACCGCAAGCGCCAAGCGTACACCGGCTGTCGCCACCGCAACCGCAGCGGCTGCGCCACACGCCACGACATCATCATCATCATCTGCAGCAGCTGCCGCCGCCGCGAAGAAAGCGGCCGGCTCCGCGTCTGCTTCGTCTTCCCCACCAAGCCAGTGCCGTGGCTTCTCGCTGTACGAGGCCTTCTACCTCGACCGTGAGAGGAAACAGTGGCTTGTGGACGATCTCGTGCTGGCCAAGGTGCTCGAATACGTGCGGTTGATGGGCTACGAACACCCGCTTGCACGCAGTGGACGCCCCAGTGACGCGAGACCAGGCGCCACCAGCCGAGAGCCAAGCATGGCGCACAACAACGCGAACACCGCCACTCAGTCGACTCGCACGGCGGCGGAGACAAGTCGTGAGTCGCCTGCGAGTGACACGCCCTCTCCCCGCTCACCGCTGCCGCAGTCTCTGCTGTGGAGCTCAGCAGCGGCCGTGGCGTCTCCGCTTGCCTTCGCCGCCAACGCCCAGGAGCGTCTCCCGTGCCTAGACGGCGTGCACCGTCTTGCGGCGCTGCGTCTTGCCACCACGGGCGCCGCGGACAGCCTGGAAAGCGCACACAAACTGAGCACGCTGCTCTTTCTGGATCAGGTGGAGCCTCTACGCTGGATATCGGAGCAGGAGTACGTGATTGGCACCGTGCTGCTCTGCTGCGCACACGCAGACCGTCCAGCCCCATCGACAGCGACAGCTGCCACGACCACGGCTGCTGCTTCTGCGAGTTGTGAGGCACTGGCAGAGCCGGTCATTCCACCGTCGGTGCACCCACTCGACCACGTTGTGCACCTTGTGCAGTCGCAGTTTGCCCAGTGGGGCTCGCTGCAGGCCTTCGAGCAGCTCTGGGAGACGCAGGTGCGACTCGTCCTCGGCACGGCCAGCCCGAGCCACCAGCGTGTGTTCGCGTCGCCGGACGACGGCATCACGTTTTCCTCCGACTTCGAGGGCGGCAACCTGTGGAACGTGGAGAAGGCGGTGGAGCCGTACTACTACTACCTGTGGCTCGAGCCAGACCTGGGCAGCGACAAGCGCATCTGGTTCCGCTTCGCTGTCACGGGTGCGGTGGAGGGCCGCACGCTGCGCTTTCGTCTGTTGAACGCGGCGACGCACTCCAAGCTGTACCGTCAGCACGGCATGGCACCCGTCTGGCGCGACGGCGCCGCGCAGCCCTATTGGACTGCGGTGGATCAGTGCTCCTTTCGCGTCTCGAATGGTGGCAGCGGCGTCGGTGCACGATCTGGCACCCAACAACATCACCACCACCACAGTCAGACTCAACAACAGCAACAGGCTGGCGCGTCATCCGCAGCGACGGCGGGCGAGAGCACGACCAACGCGACACCACCCGCTGAGCCGTCTGCACTCGAGGACAACGGCGAGGTCTCGTTCAGCATCGTCCCCCGCTCCGCCAACGCGGTGATTCAGGTCGCCTTCTGCGTGCCGTACACGTACGCCGATCTCCTCTGCCACGTCTGCCACTGGCACGCGCTTGTCAAGAGCAGTGTGTGCAGCATCCGCTTTGAGGAGCGGGTTCTGTGCCGCACCCCGGATGGCCGGAAGCTGCACCTGCTCATCATCACCAGCCCCAACGACGCGACCAAGAAGGCCGGCAAGTACGATGGGGCGGACGGGACGACCATCAGCAAGCGCCGATACCTGGCAGCTGGCGGTGGCGGTGGTGGTGGTGGTGCTGAGAGTGCGGCACCAGGCGGCAGCGCGTCTGCCTCCGGCGCTGGTGAATCTGGTGGTGGTGGCGGTGGTGGCGCAGAAGCAGGCGGGCACGGAAAGGACGGCAAGGGCCGTGCGGGGGCGTCAGCAGGCATTCGTGGCCCGTACTCCAACTTTGGCTCAGGCAAAAAGGTGGTGCTCATCAGCGCGCGCGTGCACCCTGGCGAGGTGACCGCCTCCCATGGCTGCCACGGCCTCATTTCGTTCCTCCTCTCCAGCGATCCACGTGCGGTGCGGCTACGCGAACACTACCTCTTCTTCATTGTGCCGATGCTGAACCCCGACGGCGTCAGCCGTGGCCACTCCCGCTTCGACCAGTTCGGCAACAACTTGAACCGCTGCTACAACGCGCCAGATCCGACGACGCAGCCGACCGTCTTTGCCTTGCGCAACGTCTTTCAGCACCTCGAGCTGTCCTTTCAGGAGCGCTTCTTCCTCTACATTGACTTCCACTCGCACGCGTCGCAGTCGAGCGGGTTCATGTTCGGCAACGCGCTGCCCAAGACGGTGCACCACTGGAACATGGTGTTTCCGAAGCTCGTGGAGCTGCAAGCGCGCGACGTCTTCTCGTTCGCGCTGTGCCGCTTCGGCAAGATGCAGATGTCAAGCAAGGACGGCGCGTCGCGTGTCTTGTTCGGCAGCACGCTCATCCACAGCTACACCGTCGAGCTCACCTACTTCACCGATGGCAAGCTGTACGCGGACACGTTTCTCGCGATGAACAACCGCGGCGCGGTCATCCTCGATGCGTCTGTGTCAGGACCCGAGTACTTTCAGTCGGGACAGGCGAGCACCGCTGCAGCGACAGGGGGAGGGCTGGGGTCGCCTCCACCTGGTGGCGCGACCGCCTCATCATCAGCGTTGCCGTCGCAGACGACCAGCATCCTGGGCAGCACGCAGACCACAACGATCGTAGCGACCCCGCCATCGTCCGCCACCACCACCACCGCGGCGGCCACATCAGCCGGTACAAGCGGCACGGGTGGCGGTGCGGCGGCGTCGGCGACGTCACGCCGATCACGGACCCCCGCTGCCGCGGCCGCCTCTCCGACCGGCCCTCAGCCGGCTTCCGTGACGCACCGGAAGCGGTCGCTTGTGGCGACGGCAGCCAAGCGGCGCGCGCGCAGCACCACATCGAGCACGACCACGGCAGCGGCGCGACGCAGGACGCAATCCGAAGGCGCCAGCAGCCCGCGCCGCTCGCGTCGCTCACTGATGGCCGAGCTTATTCCTGGCGCGCGGCCCGGTCGCGATGTCCCTGTCCCTGTCTCCAGCACACCCACGCCCAGGTACACCATGTCTAGACCGACCGCCACCTCGACCGCCACAGCAACCGCAGCGGCATCTAGTGTGAGCAACGCGACGACGACGACGACGACACCGCGCTATCTGCACGGTATTGCGATGCCGACGATCCTCTGCCAGAGTGCGCTTGTTGGTCAGGCGTGCCTCTTCGCCTTGCTGGACTACGGCGTCGTGGGCGGTCCACGCGCGCTCAGTGGCGAGCTCGTCTCCTACGGGGGCATGGACCACGTCCTGACAGAGGTGAAGCGCACCATGACGCGCAAGACGGGACGCAAGAAACGGGCAGGTGGTACACCGAACATTCCCTGATACACAACCGTGAACAACAAAGACAAAAAGAAAGAAAACACAACACACGTATTCTCAGCAAAAAATACTCTCCCCGCTCCCTTCTCTCTATCGCGTTGACGTGGAGCTAAACAACGCGGGGGAGAGAAGGGCCACGACACTGCCGTACGCAGTGCATTCTCACGAGAACATGTCAAGTTGAACGCCCGCCTGTGTACGACGCGACGCCCAGTGTTGATCTTCAACTTGTCTCCTTTCTCACCTTATTTTTTCTTGTATCATCAGAAGAGAAACCTTTCTCTTTATTTCCACTCCTTGTGTCTTCCTTCAACGGATTGCGTGCCACTTGCACTTCCTCTCTCCCTCCCCCCTTCTTTCTTCTCTTTTTTCTTAGCACGCGATCAGCTTGAAGCGATACCAACCGAATCTTCCCCCACAAGATTCTGTCCATAGAAGCACACGCATTCAGAGCATCATTGTCTCTCTCCAAATTGCATAAAAAGGAACAATCGAGCGCACACGCAGACCACGTGCCATACAACGAACAATAAAACACACCACTCACACAAAATACACAATAACAGCAAACTGACCTGTCAAAAACAATCAGACAGCCAGTCATGAGCTCACCGTCGAAGCTGTCGCAGTCGCAGGACGAGGCCAACGTGTCCGGCAAGCCTGACGAGACGACGTCTCCACACCACACCTCGCAGCATCCTCCGCAGGAGGACCCGCCGCGTGATTCGGAGGAGGAGGACGATGAGGAAGACGACGAGGAAGACGACGAGGATGGCGACGATGAATGCACCTTCGACAGCGATGAGGCCGCACGGGCTGCCCGGCAGGAAGGCCTCAAGGCATACAACGAGGGCCGCTACGGTGATGCGCTGGACATTCAGTACCGCATCGTCCGTTACTTCGCCAACAAGTACGGCTCCACCGCTGGCGAGTGCGGCACTTACTTTTTAGACTACGGCCTCTCACAGCTGCGCCTTCTCCAGGGGCAGTCCTCAATCGAGGATGCGCTCGAGCCCCGTGACGACGACGCACTGGAGACGTGCTACATCAACCTGGAGGTGGCGCGTGTGTGCCTGCAGAAGCGCGAGCCGTCCGCTGCGACGGACCTGGACATTGCCGAAGTGCACAACGCACTGGGCCAGCTCTTTGTCGAGAAGGAGGACTACGAGGCCGCGCTGAAGGAGTTCGAGGCGGAACTGCTGCTCTACCGCACCATCCAGTTCGACGCGAGCGACGACGGCGAGGCCGGCAGCGCGGACGAATCGGCCAAGGCGGCTGCGGCACTCGCGGCCGTGCCCGCTGGCCGACTGATTTCCGTTCTCTACAACATTGCGGACTGCTACATGAAGTCGTGCGACTTCGAGGGCGCCGAGGAGCGTCTGCAGGCCACGTTGGATGAGATCGCCAAGTACCCCGCCGGCACGATTGCGAGCGAGCTCACGGCTGAGCTCGGCGACCTGCTGGAGGACGCCCGCGAAATGAAGGGCGGCAAGTTCAAGGGCATCCAGGAGGAGATCCAGCGCCAGTACGCGGAGCAGCAGGAGGAGAAGGTCCCCACCGCGCAGGAGTTTTACGAGCTGGACGCGGATGGCAAACACCCGTTTCTCTCCTCCATCCCTGGCGGCGGCACGATGAACGAGGGATCGCACTTGTCAATGCCGACGTCCGCAACCGGCCAGGTGCTCGGCAGCTACGGCAACACCATGATCGGCGAGCACAGCAACAGCCAGAGCATGTCCATCTTCCCACCACAGAGCCTTGGACGCCACGATTCGACCAGCCGCAGCAACGCGACGAATGGTGCGCCGGTGCATCAGGCGGCAGCGCGCAAGAAGCCCAAGACCCAGGCGGCATCGGCCAGCCAGGGCGAGTCTGGTGAGTCTGAAGCGAAGAAGGCGCGCGTGGAATAGCCACGAAAAAAAAAGTGAAAAGACATGAAAGAAAATGAAAAACCTGTTATTGGCTCATGATGCAGCTGTTGGCATTGCTGTTGTGTCCATAGAGATGAGAAAATATACAAAGACGGCAATGAATAGACGAACACGGTGGAGATGTCTTGCCCTCCTCGTTTTGTTCTTTTTTCTTACGTCTCCTTTTATTTGTTCCTTTGTGTTTCCAGTTGTTCCCCCTCCCTACGAAAGAGGAGGACACCAAACGAGCGTCTTTGTTCAAAAACAACAACACACACTCACAAACTGTATAACCCGAGAGATCACAATGACGATCGCCCATGCTTCTCGCTAGCCGCTTGCCTTCACGGAGAAGCGTGCGATCGCCTCGTCACTTGCTCCGCCTCCCTCCGTTCTTGTTCCTCGTCCCTTGGGCGTTCAGGGACAACGCACCAGGGTATCGTTTGTCTCTTTCAGTGTCTCACGTTCTCCTCGCGCTGTCTTTTAACCTGTGTACGTTGCGCGACGTGCGCGACGTGCACGACTCACAACCAATCCAGACACACACACACACACACATTCTCACTCTTCCACCACTTCCTGTCGCCTCCCCCCCATCCAAAGAAGAGTGAGCTGTTCATGATGCGGTGCTTTTCAGATTCGCACGCGCACATCCAACATCTTGTGCACGGCATCGGCGCCTCCACCACCGTTGTCACGTCGGCACGGGCACTGCCACACCGACTCGTTCTCTGCGGCACGCATCCCTCAATCGACTGGCCCCTCATCGCCTCCCTCGCCGACCAGCCACAACATCGCACTCCCATTCCGCTTTCACTAGGCGGTGACCGTCCTCTCTGGACACCCGAGGCGCCGTCGTCATCATCATCGTCACCATCAGCATCCGCGTTGACGACGACGACAGCACCACCGCAGCGGCTCGTGTACGGCTTCGGCGTGCATCCGTGGTTCGTGGAGACGCCCGCGCGTTCATCCCGTGGTGGCTCAGACGCAGCGGGCGAGCCGTCGTGCAGCTGCGCGACGACCACGGCAAGCGCAGACGCGACGCACACTGCCGAGATGTCGCTGGAGGACATTCTCACCTCCCTCGAAGCACACCTCCAAAAGTACCCACACGCCATTGTTGGCGAGATTGGCCTGGACAAGCTGCGCGGGCCGCCCGAGGCTCTTCAGATCGCCGCCTTTCTCGGGCAGATGCGCCTGGCAGCGCGTTACGGGCGACCTGTCTCTGTGCACTGCGTGCGCCACCACGGCCTGCTGCTCCAGCTCTTGCAAGATCTCCCAGCGGAGGACACCCCACCCGCGATTGTGCTGCACGGCTTTACGGGCTCGCTCGAGGTGGTGAAGTCGCTCCTGAAACTCAAGAACAAAAAGTGGGCCACCGCGCCTTCAGAGGCGTCACTCGCACAGCCACACGCGCGACCACCACCACCGGTAAAGATCAAAGACCGCGTCTTTTTCGGTGTCGGGGCGAGCACGAGCTTCCGTGTCAAGGCGTTCAAGTCGGATATTTTCCCGCTCTTACTCAATGAGAGGCGAGCGCTGCTTGAGACGGACGAACACTACATGTGTGCCTCTCATCAAGATGGCGCTGCTGTGACGCACGAGACGGCAACAGGCGCGCTTGAAGCGGACGGAAACGCAGCTGATGCGATTATTATCCCTGAATCCGCGCTGGCAGGGCTTGAGGAGGTGGCGGCGGAGGCCGAGCAAATTCAAGCTGGTGCCTGTGGGGCTATGGAGGCCGCGTTCGACGCAGCTTTTGCTTCTGTTGTGTAGCCGTCAACGGCGCGACTCTCTCTCTCTATCTTGGATTTCGTTCACCTCATTCTTCTTCAGTCCTGTTGTGATCACACAATCGTAACATCATCAACCACCAACTGCGAGTGTTCTTCACGAGACCAAGCCCAAGCAGTGCCGACTCTCTGTTGATGTCATGGGGCAGGAGACGTCGTGTCTCTCTGTGTGTCATACCCTCGGTGCTCATGCTTGCTCCCCGCTCTGTTTTATGTCTCTGCTCTTCTTCTATCCTCCTCACCTCTTTTTTCTTCATCATTCGTTGTTTTCCGAGTTGCATGATCCCACACAGACAAACAATAGAGTGAAAAGGGAGCAACTGACAACAACGACAACAGCAACCACATCATAGCGTATATTTCCACGTACAGCGTGCCGAACGATCGATCACTTCATCCTCCTTCACTTGTATAATTCATTGCCTTTTCACTTGTTTTTTTTTTCTCATCCCCCTCTCCCTCTCCCTCTCTCTGTAAACAGAAGACGACAGAGAAGTGCGGGAAGAGACGCACCAACAGCGTTGACATGCCACGCATCCATGACCTCTGGCAACGTCCCTCTCACACCGCGACCCACCCCACGCACGATGTGACGCACGTGTCGCGCCGACGCTTTCCTTCTCCTCCGTCTCCCGACTCCGTCAGGACGATACGTGTTGGCGTCACACGACCAGATACAAGTGATCTGTCGCTGTCCGCACCCCACCAGGAGCATACAGAGGCCGGTGCCGAGGCGCATCTCTCAGCGCCACTGATCGCACCGCTGTCACCGCGTCGACGACGCCGTGGATGGCTCTCCATACGTGCGAACACGCAGGTCGCCGACTCAGGTGTCTTGCCGCATCTCCCCGCACAGACCACAACAGCCAGCCCGCCACGCTGCAACGAGCGCGAAATGAGTGAGTGTTTCCCGAGCACATACCTCGGCAGCGAAGGGCTGTCCTTTACACAGTCGTTAACATCTTTTGCATCAGAGCGAGAGGACCTGTGCTCACCGCCAAGCGTGATGCACAGCTCCGCCGTGGGCGATGAGATGACGCACTGGGAGCTGGCGACGTGGCTATTTTCTCACGAAAAGAGCGACACGATGCAACACAACAACAGAAACACACAAACAGAGTAGCGTGTACCGGCGCCTTGTTCATTTTATAGACGTCCGTTCTTTCTTTTCCTTGTCTCGAACAGATACTTAATCTGGTTGTCTTGTTTTTTTTCTGTTTCACCCCTTTGTTCTTGTTTTCTTTTACTTCCGCATTTGCCTTTGCAAAAGAGATCTTGTTGTTGCGCTCGCCCACAGTTCTCTCCAGAACAATTGCCCCTCTTTCTTCTTCTCTATATTTCTTTTTTCTTTTTTTTTTGACTGGACAACGCATTTTTCTGTTTATTCTTGTTGTTATACATGATGCAGTGCTTCACTTTTTCAGCAGTGCTGTCTCGCCCCAACCCTCTCACTTCTTTTCTTTTCTTTGTTCTCTCTTTCTTCCCCTTCAGACACAGCTAGTCTCATCAAGAAGATGATACACATGTGATACAAATACGTAAACAGAAACAGAACGAGCTTTACTCATAAAAAGCAAAACAAACAAGTGTACTGGACTGTCACTGCAAACACAAAAGCTGTTTCAGCGGTGTGTATCAGAGCGAATGAGTGCGAATGTGTGTGTCTGCTCCCAGACTGCGAGCCAGAATGCGACTTGACGAAACGCGGTGCAAAATAATAATAATAATAATAATAATGCCAGAGCTAATTTTGACATATCGCACACATAACGAAAAAGACAAACGCACAAACAGAGATAGACGAGGACAAAACTGATTCATGGCATCCTGTTCTGGCATCTTACAGGCACACACGCACACTAACGCTTGCTTTCCAAACTATCGTCACCGAACGTCGTCAAGTGACGTTTCCCTAATTTGTGTGTACTTTTTCTTTGTTTCTCACCACACGACCTGGTACGTTGCCATATTCTTCTCCGTCCCTTTTTCCCCCGTTTTGTGAGGACGGACCTCTACTTCTTCCGTTCTTTCTCCTCTTCTCTTCCGTGACCAACTTGATTTGGTAAGTTCTGACAAGAATGCAGTTTCGCCCATCGCGACCCGAGCACAAAAGTCCAATCACTTTTTTGTTCCTTTCCTTTGTTGGGTGTGCAGGTGCGTTGAAAAAAAAAAGCAAGGAGACAATGCGTTTTCTCACATTTTCCTCCTTTTTCCCCTTTTCTGTCCCCTGCAAGTACTCAGCGAGCTCTGTACCGAGCTGTTGCTAGATCAGCCGAGCTGACACAGACGAACTATTTCCAACGGCCACCATTCACCCTTGTTCAAAGAAGTCTTATTCCTCATGCCTTTTTTTTCTCGACCATCTTATTTTTCTGTGTTGATTGTTCTTTTTTTTTTCCTTTTTGTTCTTCCCTCCGTCGGCATGCGTGATTTTGGCGCTGTCCCAAAAACATGATCAGCGCGCTCACCTTTATGTATAGCCAATCTCGCTCCTGCTCTTTGGACACCCCGTTTATCTTTCACCTTTTCCTCGTTTCTCTCCGCAACTCGTTTTTTTATATCTTTTTTTTGTTTGCGATCGCTTTCCATGTTTACTCCCCCCCCGCAAAAAAGCAACAACAACCATCAACAGCACTGTCATCGTTTCTCAACCAAGCGCGGGCGTCACGCCAATCTTGCCGGCCAGTGTGTGTTCTCATAACACCACATGCCCCGTTCCTCTTCACCTTTCTTCCACACAACTCTCTCTCTCCCCCCTCTCCTACCTCTCTCTCTTCGGGCTTGCTGACCACAACAAGTCACGCACTGCGTAAGCTTTATAGAACGTTTCAGTCGTACACACGGTGCGCAAGCATTCCAATTTCTCTCTCTCTCTCTCATCCAGTTGCTGTTTCTGACGCGATACATACACACATAATACATACATATAAGCTCACGCATTTATTCGCATAGATGTTCTTCTGGGGTAGCTACAACTTCCAGGTCACGCAGCAGGCCGAGAACCCCGGCCGCCCGCCTGTTCGCTACCCAGTCTACCTCCCACCCACGCCAAGTCTTGTGGAGGCGAAACTCTGCGTCACCGCCGCCACGGACAGCACCGCATCGCCGTCGCCTCTGCAGCCGGCCGAAGTGGCTCAGTTTATCCGATCATGCGAGGCGACACATCACGTTGGCAGCAGCTCCGCGCACGACGGCGATGCGGAGCTTGCGCAGACGCTGATCACGCTCGCGGACAAGCGTCTCGCCGTGTCGACGGTTGCCTGTGGTGCGAAGCACATGGTCGCCGTCATCACCGGCCCCGACTCCAGTTCCGTTGTGGGGCTGGGCAGCAATCACAGCGGCCAACTCGGCAGCGCGGTGGCCACGTACGCAAACACACTCACCGACCTGCGCATCGGCGACGTCCTCGAGGGCCGTGTCACGAGCGTGGCGTGTGGTGCCAAGCACACACTGCTCTGCACAGAGACCGGCTGCGTCTACGTCTGTGGCGACAACAGCTTCGGCCAGCTCGGGCTGCCCGCGCCGCTGGGCACCAAAACCCAGGCCGGCCTCAACGGGGGTGCGCCGTGCTGCCCGCACTTTGCCCAGCTCACCTCGCTGGTGCATGTCAGCAAGGTGTTCGCGACGCAGAACGCGTCCTTCGCACTGGACCAGCGCGGCAAGCTGTACAGCTGGGGCGACGCGCAGTACGGACACCTTGGCCACAACAGCCGTGGCGAGGCCCTCGACCCCGACACACTCAAGATCGTGACGGAGAACGTGCGCAGTCCGCAGCTGGTGCAGTGGTTTCAGCAGCAGCACGTGCGCCTCGTCGAGGTCGCGGTTGGCAAGTCGCACCTGGTCTGCCGCTCCGAAGACGACGTCTACACGTGCGGTGATGGCGCGTACGGCAAGCTTGGTTCCGGCAGCGCGACCCTGAGCCTGGAGCCGGTCAAGGTCGTCTTCCCTGAGCGGAAGCAGACGGAGAAGCTCGTCAGCATTGCCGCCGGCGACGACCACACGCTCGTGCTGAAGGAGAACCCCGTCATTGGCTCCGTCGTCTACTTTTTCGGCAAGCTGAGCAACGCCGACGGTCAGCTGAGGCCGACGATTGTGGCCATCCCAGGCGCACACGATGTGCTCCTGACGCGTGTGTTCGCGGGCAAGGGCACACAGTGCGCGTGCGTGAGCGCGGACGGGCAGCTCTTTGTCTGGGGCAAGCACAGCTATCCAAAGGTGTACAACGGCAGCAACGCCACGGCCAGTCGTGCGACGCCGACGGAGGTCGAGGTGCTGAGGGGTGTGCCGCTGACCGGCTGGGCAGCTGGCGGCACGTTCTGCGTGGCCTACGCAGGCGAGTCAGGCGTGCGTGTCGAGGCCGAGGCCGCTCAGGGTACCGCGACGGATGAAGAAGCCGATGAAGGCAACGCGCCCGTCTCGCGGGCCCTGTCAGCGCGCCTGCATCCGTGGAGCATCACGGTGCCGCAGGATGCACGCGTCTCCGCGCACAGCCCAGACGGTGACGTGGAGGAGGAGTATGAACGTGGCCGCGCGGCTCTGCTGAACCTGTACCTTGGCGAGCGTACGGGCGCGGCCTACGTCGCGACGCTGCCCCCGACGCCAGAGAAGACCGCGGATGCCCGGTACAGTTACGTGAAGCTCGGTGGAGCCGGTCTCTCGGTTGGGCAAAAAGTTCGGCTGTGGATGACGGACGTGTACGCACTGGCAACCGTCGTGCGCGTTGGCGACGCCCCCGCTGCGCCGCTGCTTTCCCAGCCGCCCGCCTCGACCTCCGTCACGCCGTTGGCGAGCCGTGGTGCCTCGCAGGCGCCACCCACGCTCTCCCCACGACCGACCCAGTCGCAACGGACGGCACAGACGAACTCGCCTCTGCGCAGTGGTGCGACGTCGGTGAAGCGGGAGGACGGCGGCGAGGGTGCCAAGCCGAGCGCGGTGGACGAGGAGGCGGAGAGCCACAAGGGCACGCACGTGCGCATCGAGTGGCAGCGTGACGACTGGGACGAGGAATCCCTCTCGCTCTTCTCGGACGACGAGACACTGGACGGCGAGAAGGACAACCGCTGGCAACCATTTTGGTTCGAACAGGGTGTGGACGGCAACTACATCGCGCCGCACGCGCACAAGTGAAAGCGCAAACCAAACCCAACACGCCCCCCCCCCCACAGAGCTTAGGAAGAGACGATGGACTCGCCAGCATCCGTGAAGAACGGAGAAGAAGATAGACAGTTGACGGTAACGGAGTCGACAGACCAAGTTGCCAAATGAAGATGTTTGTGGACTGCCGAATCACACACACACACACACAGAGCCCGCGTCTCTTAAAAAAAAATCTTTCCCCACAAACAATTACTGCGATAACGTCAACAATGCCCAAACATATCTTCTGCGGTTCCAGATCGAAGAGTCTGACCTCCCAGTTTGCAAGGAGCTTTTTGAGGCACCGTGAGCTCGTGCGCTACTGCGTCGATCTCGTGGCTGGGGCGTTTCTCCGCTCTTGCTCACTCTCTTTCTCACGCACACTGACGGCCATGGGAGACACACACGCACACGAGAGGTGTGTGTCGCTCACTCGTGGTGAAACTTTCGCTTACCACGGCACAGCAAGATGGGATGCCTGACCAGTATCGTCGACTCTCCCTGCCCGCTCTCTCTGTCACATTTATTGTTTTCACCACGTTTTTCTTCTCCCTCCTCTTCTTCTCTCACGTTTCTGCACTGCTCAACGGCACACATAGAGTTGTCCGCGTTGCTCTTGCTTTCGTCCGTTGTGTTTCCATTCTTGACGTGCGTGGTCGCCATTGTCTCAATCCGCTTCTAGAACCTCTTATTTCGCCATTTCAATGCGTTAAGGGGCGTAACGCTGTGGAGAGATTCTATCACATACGGCGTGACATCATCAAGAAAAAAAACAGCAACAACAACACACACATACACACAAAAAGAGTAAGTGAGTCACCAAGCCACGTTGGCGCAGCCAGGGTTAGCAGATGAAAAGACAATGGACGTGAAGTCAAGTGTCGACGAGAACACACCCTGCTTCCATTTCGGCTCACACGTTTCGCCCATGAATCGTCCTGACTCTTAATCATCATCAACAACACAGCCTACTTCCCTCTTCCGTATTTCATCCCGTGGAAAATACTAAACAGAAGCTCCCCCCCTTGATACAAACTCAACAAGGATATTCCTTTTTTTTTGCTTATCGCACTCCCTTCGCCACTTGTGCATTGACCATGGTTTTTCTCCGCCGTTTCGTGCCCGGTTTGGTGGCCGGCTTCTTCGCGGCACCCGTCTTCACCGGCGCCGGCGTCGTTCTCTGCGAGGACGAGGACACGCCGTCCGAGTCGTGGATCCCAGCTTCCCTCCTGAATGTCGTGCGGGCGAAGCTCCCAGCCATCGCACCCATCAGCAACCCCGACGAAGACGACGACGACGACGAACGCGATGTCAGCGCGGCGGACCTTGCGGGAGGCAACTGGTGCCCTGTTACATTCCCTGTTGCACAAGGCACGGACTCACCAGACAAGCGGTGGGGCATCGCGTGGCGCGACGACTGGGACCACCCGCAAACCCGCGACTGCGAGAAGGTGCCCTCTCCCGCGGAGGATCCGAAGCGTGTGCCCAAGAAGCAACGGCAGATCCTGCTGATTCGCCACGGACAGTACGAGAACGAGAAGGTCAAGGACGACACTGTGCGACGCCTCACCCCACTCGGGCGTGACCAGGCGCTGATCACTGGACGTTACCTGTCGGCCTGCTTTTCGCAGGTCGCGCGCCGCCAGGAGATGCGCGACGCACGCCGCGAGGCCCAGAAGGACTACAAGCAGCGGCAGCTCGTGCTGAGCGAGTCCCTCAAAGCACCTGGTCAGTCGGAAGAGACCTTGCGTGTGCTGCAAGCGGATGTCGACTGGGCCAAGGAAAGCCTTGACGCCCGCATCGCCGCGGAGCGGTCATGTGGCCCGAGCTTTCTCATCGCGAGCCGACCAACGCACATCTACGTCTCCAGCCTGCTCCGTGCACAGGAGACGGCCAAACTGATCCTCGCAGGCTTCCCAGACGGCCCCAAGCTGGTGAAGGGCATGATCACGGACCCGGATCTCTGCGAACGGTTCCCATGTGCTCCTCAGCCCATCTACCCCAAAAGCAAGGCAAATCAACGTGACCAGAAGATCGTGGAGACAGCATACGACCGCTACTTCCACCGCCCGCTCCGCTCTGATGAAGCGTACGAGCAGAAGGGCAGCACGGTGGACATCATCGTGGGCCACGGCAACCTTATTCGCTACTTTGCCCTGCGCGCGCTGCAGCTGCCACCTGAGGCGTGGCTGAGACAGTCACTCATGCATGCGAGCATCACCTCCATCACGATCAGTGACAACGGCAAGGTGAAGATTAGTGCCCTGGGATCTTTTGGCCACCTGCCACCGGAGAGCGTCACGGTGGAGAACATCAGTCACAACGCCTCGGGCACGAAGAAGGCGAGTGCGTGAGGGAGCGAGACATGTGAAACACACACGCACACACACACCCAGACAAGTGGGTTTCCCGACCATGAAAGCATTTTCTTTTCTCAAGGTTTCAAAACTACTGCTGCTATCGCGCCATTTTGTGTGCTTCATCAGAACCAACAACAAAAAAACAACAGCATCCATAACAGGTGCACGGCAGTACGTGCGGCCTCAGCGGATAACCTCTGTTGCGAACGTGCGTTGTTCTGGCGCGTCCAGCCAGACGTACTCAAAATGGGTACACAACGACACAATGATGCATTCGTGTCAGCACCCACGTGACTTTCCCCACACCTTTATCACGTCTCTTCACTCTCTAACCTCGTTGTCACCTCTGCCTTCAATCGCGCGGTAATTTTACATACTCCTAGACATGGCTCCTACTTGCGGTGCGACTACTAGTCAAATAAAGGAACGTGGTGCGTCGGGACTCAAGACTCCATTCCCCACCACGATGGAACGGCTAGGAGATGGACTGCTGCTTTTCTTGTTTCCTCGCGTGTGTGCGTTCAGGCTCTCACGAACAATCCCACCCGGAGTATATATACCCTCGATCTCTTGCGTGGACCTAAGAGCTCCGAGATGCCTGTGGCTGTGCGTGTGCGTGTGCGTGTGGACGGTGACGACAACCATTCCTTTCATTTACACAGTTGGTGAGACCTTTTCTTCGATGATGATAGTTAGGTTAATCCATTCTCTGAGTCCACACGCACTCGTGCGCCGCACAAAGCACCTGCTTTAATGTGACAAATACACAACTGACATTATTTTCAATTGTTTCTCGCAAGGTTTCTCCTGGACACACAACCGTTTTGCATTGATACCCCCCCCCTCAACGTCAAATATATTTGTTTAATGCTATTCCGTCGCCGACTGCGACACCGTGGTCGCGCCTCGAGTGGAAGCGCGGCAGCACACCTTCAAAGCTGTCGATCGCCGAGCCCCCATCTTCGATGCAACAGCGCTTTATGGCTTGGCTTTCTCTCTGTTCCCTCGCCAATCTACGGCACGTACTCCCTACGTTTTTCCACACCACCTCACGCCAATTCACCACTGTCCTCGTCCTATCTCTACTTCTCACATACACGCGCACTAGTACTCTTTTTTTCTTTTCTATTTCGAGCTGTCGTGACCTCCTGAGCATCTCTTGTATCACCTTTCTGACGCATTCTCTCTCTCTTTCGACAGACTCTCTTGGTCAGTCCATATAGAGACTCATCCCCCCCCTCTCCCTCCCCCCAACTTGTGCGCGCGCATAGATTGAGTTGCCAGCATGGCTTTCCTGTGGAGCGTTGCCCCCGCGTCCGGGTCGCAAGTCGGCTTCTCGCCGTGTCTGCCGTCCTCGTCCTCCCCGGTCTGTGCCCCGTCTGCCGGGCCGAATGTCATGGTGCCTGCGTACGGTCCCTCCCTGTTGTGCGCCGTGCTCGATGCCGTCAGACGCGCGGCGGAACGCGTTGCCCTGGAAGCCTTTGCGGCGGAGCGGATCCAGGCGGCGTATCGCATGTGTAAGGCCCGCAGAGAGTACCAGCGCCATCGCCAGGCCGTGCTCGCGATGCAGCGGGTGTACCGCGGGTCGCGCCAACGCAAGGCGACCGCGGCGCTTCAGACCCGCGAATCACAACGCTATGATGTCTACCTGTTCAACTATTACGCCACGCGCATTCAGGCTGTGTTCCGTGGCTACGCCAGTCGCAAGCACCGCTGCGACTTTTACGCACGCAAGGCCTACGTGGACGCTGTGACGGAGGAGTCTGAGGCGGTGCGTGCGCTCGTGCACGACTTCCACGAGGAGCAAGCGTCGATCGAAGCGTTGCAGTCCCAAATGCGTGAGTCCAGCGAGTTCGCACGCGCGACGGCCAAGGTGAACCACCTGCTCAGCACCGCAGCGACGAGTGGCGTGTACAGACGGCCCCTCGCCATGACGGGCACCGCCACGGTGTTCGGCACCAACGTGGAGGAAGATATCCGGCGCAACGCCGCCGACGCGCGTCGACCCGTGATTGAGGCCGAGATGCGCAAGAACGCGTCGGTGCCGATACGCCCAGCGGCCAGCTCGATGCCAGCCTCTCGCAGCACGCGCGCGACGCAGCGCCAGAAAGCCTCCACCCCACCACCGGCCCCTGCGCTGGCCGCCACGCAACCAACGAGCTCCCTAGACCATCGCCCTCACAGCAACGACGGCACGGGCGCGACGACTGGTGCAGTAGGAGACCAGCGTAATGGCGGTGGCGTTGGCCTGGCTGCGACGCTGCCCCCGATTCGAACCCGCCAAGCACAAGCGCAGGCACCATTGGCAGCGAGCTACTACGTGCCGTCTGCCGCAAGCTGCGCACCCGCGTGTGGCTGGGAGAACCCTGACGCCCGCCCGGAGGCCAAACCTCTTGTCGATCCCACAGATGCCGTTGTCACGACGACATCAGCGTCCTCGAAGAGCAAGTCGAAAATGAAGAGCGCCACGACCACGACGTCGTCTTCCGCCGTTGGCAGAGCCCCTCACCGTCCAGCAGGCCCCGCTGGCGCCGCCGCCACGTCGTCGTTCGACAAGCAGTTCAAGGTGGCGTCGCACGACTGCCTTGGAAGCGGCCCTGCAGCAACCAAAACATCACCCGGTCAGAGCAAGACCGCCGCCGCGGCTCGCGATGCAACGATGCAGATGTCCACGTACGACACAGAGACGGCCGCGCTGCAGAAGAGTGTGGACGCCAAGGTTGTCAAGTCATTGCACGGCGATACTGTCTTCAAGGTGCGTGCCACAAAACAGTAGGACCAAACCGCCTTGATTGCTTGTTGACGTGCTGAGAGCTGCTCCGTCGTTGTTGTTGTTGCAAATCACATCTCTCTCTCTCTCTGTCACACACCATGTAAAATGGATCTCTGATTGCTCTGATCGGATCTTGCGTGCACGACGATGTTCTCCACCACCAGTCCTTCATGTCGTTCTTGTTGTTCTTCCTCTGCACACAGGCAGTAGGCATCACTTCCACACCACACAGCTCCCTATGTAAACCGTACTTCTTTGGTGGGACCTCTTCTGTGTGTATGTTTTGCCGCTTATGGTGCGCTCACGATGTTTGTCTTCATTCTCTCTGTCACGAGAACAGTTTCAGAACACCAAAGAATACCACTAACCAACACAAAAGCACGCCAGCCAAGCACAATAGGTGAGATGCATGCGATACCAGCATCCAAAACTTCTGTGCACTGTGCTCCCATCTCAACTGTACCACGCGCAGTGAGAAAAGTGACAGACCATCGTCTTCACCGGTGCCAAAAGCCCCCTCAACACAGGCTTAGGCTCTCTGCCTCTCTTTCTTCCTGTTACACATAGTGTTGTGACTTTCACTGGCTCTGTGGATGACAGTCACCATTTTGCCTTGCTCCTCCCTTTACGTCCAATCCTGGCCGACCAAAAACAGCTCATTCTCTTCTTCACTTTCCTCTCTCTGTCCCCTCGTTTTCTACCTTATACTCTCTACCATTCATGGCAGTGACTGAGCGTCGTCAGCCAGTCAATCAGCTCAATACAGAACCACACACGCACAAATGCGCAGTGGGGGAGGTGGTCGTCTGTACGGCCAACCCGCGCGGCCTCGTGCGACGGCAGAGACCGTTGACGTAGCAGAACGGACGCGCCAGGTGGATGCGCTTGCCCGCGGTACATCGCTCATTCCAGCGGCCCTCTCTAGTGAGCGTCTATCCCAGGCTCTCCGTCAGCTTCATGCGCACTACGCGCAGGAATCGCAACAACGCCCGGGCGATAATTGTAGCGTACCGTCGCCGTCGCTGTCTGCCACCACGCCTGGTGCGGGTGATTTGCTGTCCTTCAGCGCCCCGTCTGCGTCTGGACAGACGGCCAGCACACACGAGCAGCCTGTGCGTGTGACCGACATACCATCATCATCACGATCACAGGCACACCCCCAGCCGCAGCAACCGCAGCAACCGCCTGCACGGTCCTCTGTGGTGCAGCCGCTGTCCAACTACGCCTTGAGGGGAGTACCATCACCTGGTCAGTCCCCGCCTGATGTAAACCTGCCTGTCACAACATCACACACCAGAGGCGGTGGTGGTGGTGGGGCCGCAAATGCGAGTCTCACCACCTCAGCCAACAACAACACAAATAAACCTCCGCAGGTCGCAGTTGCAGCACCAGCAGCGGCATCGTCAAAGCCAACGGCACCGGGCCATATGCCGGTTCTGTTTGGCGCTCAGACAAGCACAGCATCCCCAGCGGACACCAGCCAGTCCACCGCGTCAGCCGCAGCGGATGCGCCGTTCACAGCGACCAGCAAGGATGTGCTGTCGCGATGCGGGCTGCCAACGGCTGAGCGGGTGCGCAGCGTGTTTGCCGCGGCCGAGGCGCACTCGGAGCTCGGCGCGATGTTGCAGTGGTTTGCCGCGTCACTTGTGCGGCTCTTCACGGAGGGACTCGCGGCTCCGTCCGTGCTCAGCTTCGCGGAGAACTGGGAGCGCCAGATGGCGTACGTCGCGGGGCTCGCACACACTCGAGGCGGTGGTGGTGGTGGTGACGACGGCGGAGAAGGGGCAGCTGCGACGCGTCCTGATGGCGCGCCACAGGCCACCGCCTCACTCAACGCCTTTGCGTTCGAGCTGCAAGGTGTGCCGACGCTGTTCACGTACGTCTGGGCACAACTCGCGGCCCTCGAGGCGGCCACGACACAAGCGACCACCAGCCAAACGTCCTTGGCGGGCCTGGCAAAGAAGGCGGCCGCACGGGCTGCTGCGGCGGCTCCCACCGTGACGGTCGTGGGCGCGTCGCCGTTGGGCACGCTGTCACGCGATGGCCGCCAGGGCTTTCGCGGCAGTGCGAGCTTGGAGCAGGACGGGACGGAAACCCCAGGCGAGACCGTGCGCCGGCGCACCATGCCCTTCTCCACCGGTGGTGAGGACAGCCAGGACGGCAGCGACGAGGACGACGACGACAACGACGACGGCGACAAGGGGCGCGAGAATGCGCGAGGCGCGCATCGATCTCTCGCGTCTGGTCAGTCACCGCGCGCGAGTGGCGGCCTTGGTGTGGCGACCTTTGGGTTTCAAGAAAGCCAGACTGGCACGCGCCTCAAGAGCCCCGTGACGGACGGCAGTGGCCGGCTGCCATCGCCGCGAGACCGCCAAGCGGGTGCGCCGTCGACGGAACTGGCACCGGCGGGCGGCCCGACAAGGCAGTTCGCCAGCACGGCGCACGCCTTCTCGCGTGTGCGACCGCTCTTCCACACCGCACCGCAGGAGCCGGCTGGGCTGTGGTCTTCGTCGGTGCCGGCCCCGGCAGCCCCGGCTTCGCGACGGTCACCGACTGTGCGGAGCGCGTCGGCCTACGCCACACCCAACACGACGACAAGTTCGGCGGAGAAGAGCGCACGTTCGCTGACGTTTCACGAGATGGAGCTTCAGGAGCGCCGCGCGAAGCTTCAGCGTGAGCTTGGCGTGAAGACGGTGCACAGTTACGGTGCCGAGCGTGACGTCACGGACTACATGCGGAACATGGACTCCTGGCGAGAGGAACTGATGGGGAATGGCGCGCCGTCGGCAACGGCACTGCTGGTGTCCAGCACAGGTGCGCCACGCACCTTGACGCAGTCCGATCCATCCAACACGCCACCTGTGACACCGCCAGTGGCCACAGCGACAGCACCAATCACCGTGAACGCGATGAGCAGCAACGCGGCCGCCATGTCGTCTTCGTCATCACCACCCTCACCTCCGCTGAAATCGCCGCTGCGAGACTCACCACCACAGCAGCAGCAGCTCCTTGTCTCACACCAGCGACCGTCGAGCGGCTCGTCACCACGAACGCCACCTCTCGCGCCAGTGTCCGCACCACCACCACCGGCGCCATCTTCAGACGCGCTGAATGTCATGCCACTTCAGGCGTCGAGGGCACGCATCACGCCCCGCACGTCCATGACGACGGCCACACCGAATGATCGCATCCCGCATGCGCCGAGTCGCGGCCTGCGCACGGGCAGCGTGGCGGCGCCGGGCTCGCGTGCCCGATCCAGCTCGCGCACGGCACCAGCACCGGCAAGGGAGGAGGAGAACGTGCCCGGTCTCATCAGTCTCGACGCGCTCCCAGACGGCGACGAGGAGACCACGGGTCGCAAGCAGACGTCCACGCAGCCGTCGCGCCGCCGCCGTGATTGGCTCGACCCGCTCGTGATGGCGAACAGCTCGGCCACACAGACGCTGCCGTCAGATGTGTTTGATGGCATGACGGATGATGACTCGCGCATGTTCTGATACGCTGCATGCGGCAGTTCATCGCTCTGGATGTTTCTCCCACTTTCTTGATTGGTCTCTCTCTCTCTCTCTCGTTACTCTGGATCCAGACCTACACACACACACACACACTCATACACATGTACACTACAATCTGGCTAACTCGCCGGGCTTTCCTGACTTACTGTTTGTTGCTCGCTACAATTCTCCTTCTTTTGCTTTCGCGATCAAAAAAAGGAAGAGGAAACTAAAAAAAAACCCGATGAAAAAGAAAATACTCGGGAATCACCGTGACTGCACTGACGCAATTTACCACGCGTACCACAACGAGAGGTTGCTGCCCCCCACACGTCGACTGTATCCGTGGGATCTCTCTCTCTCTCAGTGCACGATTGTCTTGTTCGTCACCGCTTTGTGGCGCGCGAATCAAAAGGACTGATGAGCCACAGACGCAGTGATAGTGGCCTTTTCCCTCAAAAGAGTCGCGCATGCGTTGGAGCTCGTGAAGACAACTTGAAATGGCACTCTTGTACACTCACCCCTTTCCGCTCTGTCTCTCTTTCTCTCCCTTTCTCTCTGCAGCGTTCCTCATCTGACGTTTCGACTTGATCACGCAGAACATCAAAAGGAAAAATACAACAAAAAAGTGATCCCCAAAACAGAAGTGCGCCGAGCCAACTCTGCTTTCTTGCTCCCGCTTTTTCACATCGACCTCTTTCTCTGTTTTTCTTTCTTCTTCTTCCAAAAAAATTTCATTTGCCCCTTGTGACACGTTATCGAATAGTGAATTTGGATCATGCGCCGCGTGCCTGGCCCCACTCAGGTCCACAAGCTCGATGCGGTCGAGAGCTTCCCAGAGGCACCGACAGCCCGTTTGGTGCCCGCACGTGCGATTCGTCGCCGCCGACGCCGCCGCTGGGTCTGTGCGCTGGTCTTGGTGGCCCTTGTGATCGCTGCTGGCCTCGTCGTGCTGAGCCGCGGGTCACAGGATGCCTCACCATCACACGCCACGTCCAGCACAAGCACACGCGCCCCCAGGCCCACGACGATGACGACGAAGACGCCACGAGAGACCACACCCAGCTCACCAAAGCCCGTTTCGGATGCACCGACCGTGACGGCACCGGCTGCCACCGCCTCCACAGCGCCGCCTATCTCGTCACGCCCCACGCGCCATTCACGTGCACCACCCACAGCCTTGCAAGAGGCATCGGATGGGTTGGTGCCTCTCGCACTCGTGATGGCCGGGACACAGCCTGGTGCTGTCAAGGCCAGTGCGTGGCCCATTGCGGTTGTCGATCGCGCTGCCCTCTCCGGCGCGGTGCTCAGCAACGATGATGATGATGTGAACAAGGCACGGCCGCAGGGTGGTGCGACCGCTGGCAGCGTCTCGCTACCGTCTGACGCGAACTTCCACGAGCAGCTGCGGGCGACGGGTCTCAGCGCGGACACCCGTCAGGCGCTTCTCCCCTCCATGGAGATCCAACTCATGCGGCAACGCCTTGCACATGGGCTGTGGGCGACCGACGCGGCTCTGCGTGGCCACCAAGGGGCTCTCTCGCGTGCGTCACTCACAGGCGTCGACACGCGGCGCACCGCACATGTGCCGATTGTGTCACTGGATCCGCAGGAAGGCTTGACGAACAGCGATGACACAGCCCTGTATTTCCCCAGCGAGCTGCTGGTGGAGGCGTACGGCGACGGTGATAGTGGGCTACGCCAGCAAGTCGACACGGAGAGCTTCCAGCCCGCCTGGTTCGAGGACGGGAGCGCGCCAATCGCAGACAGCGGTCGCGCACCGTCGCAACCACGGTCGTCTGACGGGACAGTTCGAATCTACGCTGCTGCCGCCACAGGAACAGCAGAAGAAAAGACGACGAGAACGTCTCAAGGCGTGCCACAACGGCTGATGCCTGTGGTGGAGGTGCGTGCTGCGTCCTCGCTGCCGATGTCTGTCACGTCAAGGCTGCCTGGCTTGGTCGCGAACGCATCGCTGGTGCAGTGGCTGCTGCACCACCCGCGCTCTGAAACCAATTCCGGTGTCGCCGTCGATGCCCGCCAGAACGCGTTCGCCAACGACGCGCAAGCGAGTGGCATCACCACCACCGCGGCCCCCAGTGTCTATGTGCAGCTGCACCGCGCGTCCAAGAAGGACCTCGCGTCTGGCTTTGCGGCCTCTGACGACCAGCCGGTCGAAACGTGGGAGACGCTGATTCAGACTGACCCGTCCATTCCTCGCTTTCCACTGACGGGCTCGTTCTGGCTGCCAGGCGTGCGCCGTCTGCGTGGTCTCACCTCGCGACCCCTGAAGGCCTCGCCGCCTCCTTCCTCCTCCTCGTCCTCTACAAACACGGATGCTGGCTTTTACTTCTCGGCAGACATCCCACTTGACGGGTTCCACGAGTATGAGCAGGTCATGGGTGCCGCGCCGGTCGCCAGCCTAGACGCAACGCGTTCCCTCCCCTCTGGTGTTGTTCCCCTGGTTGTCGCTGAACTCAGCGTGCCGTCATCGTCATCGTCATCGTCATCGTCATCGTCATCGTCATCATCAGCCGCCGCAGGAGAGCACGGCAGCAGTGAGGACATGACCATCGGCATTCTGTGGCTGAACAGCGCACCGTTTCAGGTCGAGACGGCCACTTCGCCCACCACACGCATCACACACGTGACGGTGCGCAACACGGGTGGCGCGACCCGTTTGTTCCTTCTCCCTGGACCAACGTTCGCGGATGTGCTGCGACAGTACTACACCCTCACGGGCTTCCCTAGCCTGCCTCCACGGCATGCACTGGGCCTGCAGCACGGCTACGTAGACACTGCCGAGGCGACGCAAAGTGCGCTGGTGGCACGTAGCACCGCACTGGCCCGGCAGCAAGTCCCTGCCGATGGACTGCTGTGCACGGTGGAGGCCGTCCATAAACAACGCGTGCCCTTCTCATTCGACCCGCAGCGCTTTCCAAACCCACTCGGAATGCAGATGGCGTTGTGGCGCACGGGGCGACGCAACGTGTACGTCCGCAACGAACCAACGATCCCGAAGCGGCAGCACCTTGGGCTGTACGTGGAGGGCCGCTCCCACGCCTACTTTGTCAGTGAAGACCCGGACGATGACAAGTGGCTGCACGTGCTCACCCAGGAAGGCGAGGTCGCCCACGTGATTGACTTCGCCAACCGTCGCGCACGCTACTGGTACGGCGGCACGCACAAGTACAAACGCTTCGTCGACTCGACCAACTATACGCTATTCTTTTTGCAGAACGCAGCACCGGTGCTGTCGGACGGCGCCAGCCCCTCTCTCCAGGGCACGACGCTGCCCATGCACGCTGGCCATCACGGTGGCGTCTTTCACCGTGAGCTGCACAACGCGTACAATGTGCTGTACGCGCTGGCGTCGTCGCAGGGCACGCTGAGACGGACGCGCTACTTCCGCCGCGCGGTGACGTGGACAGAGAACTTCTTTGTGGGCATGCAGCGCGTGGGTGTCGTGGCGTATCGCGGCGCCGTCGGCGTGCTCATGGACACGCAGGCCGCGTCTGGCAAGGCGGCCTCGAACGCGTCTCTCACCACGGCCACGGCGACGACTGCAACACCATCTCTGCTCCTGGGATGGCTTCAGAAGCCCGTTTCTTCCTCTGCAGGGAACAGCGGCCAAGGTGTCTCTCTTCGTGATCAACAGGCTCGCATTGTGGACGCCGCGTGGTCCAGCTATCGCCAAGGCCTTGACCACCTTCTCACACTCGCGACACTGGGGCTCCCGTTCACGTCCGCCAACGTCGCGGACACCTCCTTCTACGCGCACGACCTGATCGCACTCACTACTACAACAGCGGCCGCAAAGGATGATGGTGACCTCAGCACACTGCTTCGCCAGCTTGAGGAGGTGATGCTGCGCTGGCACCAGCTGGGCGTGGTGATGCCACTTCTGCACAGTGAAGGGCTGCACGACGTGCATCGGAGCAGCGCCTCACAGGACGATGTCGACGACAGCAGGGATCAGTGCGGCGCCTTCTTCTTCTTCTTCTTGCCCAACACGCTTTCCAGCCCCGTGCTGCACGCGGCCCTCGCTGACGCACTCGGCGATGGCGATGAGAAAGGGCTCACCGACACGCTCGCACGCTGGGAGCGACTGGAGCAGCTCGCCACGGGTGCGGTACGCTTGCGGTACGCGTTGCTGCCCTACCTCTACTCCACAGCCTGGCGTGCGAGTGTGCTTGGCGAGCCCTTCTGGTGGCCGCTCCCCTTGACAGCCTCATCCTCCCCCTCATCGTCCGCGTCTCGGACAGATTCTGCGTCGACGGTGTGCTTCGGTGTGGGACGCGCGCTGTTGGCGTGCCCACCACTTCGCGGCGGCTTTGCCGTGCGTGGCGACAAGGACGCGGCCGAGCCGCAGCGCATCACCCTTCCCCCACTACCCAACTCGGAGCGGACCACAATGCCGCGTGACGCGCGCGAGAAGAGCGCCGACACCGATACATCAGACGTGTGGTTCAACGTGTGGTCCGGCCAGCGCTACCACGCGGGAGACGTCGTCATCTTGCCCACAGTCACGCCCACACGTCTCTCCGCCGCTGCTGCCGCACCGGCTGATTGGCTGGTCGATCCCGACGTCACTGCTGCGCAACGGACGCACCTCGCGAGTGCACAGTTCAGCGTGCCGGATGGACAGCTCAGCGCGACACCGCTCTTCCAGGCGGCTGGCACCGTGGTGGTGACGCAGAACATCTATCGCGGTGTCGCAGGCGAGGCGGCGGCGGTGATCCCGAACGCGGACACACCAACGAACTTCACCGTCACGGTTGCCTTGCCCTCGCTGCGTGATGCGAAGAGCCGGCTGCAGAGCCTGCCTTGGGCCACACCCACGGCATCGCCGTCATCATCAACGCGTCCGCCTGTGCGACGGGTGCGCGTCGCCGTCGGCAGCTTCCTCTGGGACGATGGGCAGAGCAACTTCCAGGTCGCCCCACCACCTCCGTCATCGCACCCAAGTAAAACGAGTCGCGATACGCACGAGCCGCTCCCTGCCATGACCTTTTGCCACGTGCAGCTTGCCTGTGACCTCGTGGAGACGCAGCTGCTGCCGTCGGCGACGGGCACCGCAGAAACAGTTCTGAGCCTCGTCCTCAGTGGACGGGAGGACGGCGACGCGTGTGCCAAGGCTCGGCGCACCTGGGAGGCCCGCCACGACGACCTCGGCACCGGCTTTGCCGAGTTCCTGTCGGCCCAAGCGGCCAAGATGGAGAACGCCGCCTGGCGCAGCGAAATGGCTGAGCGCGAGCGTCAGGACGCCAACGCCGCACACGCCGCACGCCGTAGCGCGAAGACGAACAAGCAGACCAGCACGCAGGACGGTCCAGTCGCACGCGATGACGGCGATGACGATGCGTTCGACGATGTCGCGGCTCGCAGTGAGGCCGACTTCCGTCAGCACGACGCGGTCCAAAAGTTCTGGGACGGCCAATCACTCGCCTCGATGCACCTGGTGTCGCGCGTGCGGCTGCTACTCGCGGACACCGACGACTGGCGCATTCTCCAAATGCCGATGCGCGGCAACAGTGGCACGAAGCTGAGTACGGACACGGAGGCATCACTGTCAGACGAAAAAGAGGAGGCGTATGACGACGAAGAGGGGGGAGAGGAGGAGAGCGCTGACCTGAGTGCTAGCGACTTGAGCGAGTTTGAAAGCGGCAGTCTTGATTTCTCTTCTTCTGCTTCCTCATCTTCCTATTCCTCTTCTGCTTTATCTGACTCCGCATCCTCTTGGCCTGATCCCGCTGATGCTGCACGTGAAGGCGACACGCTGGCGATCAGCGACACGGCTGCTGACGTGCTGACACCGCTTCGGGATCTGTTGCTGCCGCCGACTGCACCACAATCCCCATCGCACATTGCTCGCGTTTTGCTGGCACGTGCACCTCGCCCAGCCTCCTCGGCCCCAGCGACACAAACCAGCACGTCACATGTGATTGAGATCCCCCTCACACGCCACATCGAGGCGAGCCTGAACCCCAACGAGGCAGCCGCTGTCGAGAGCTCCACCTTCTCAGCACGGACGGCGTCTTGGCTTGATGACACCAATGTCGCGGCACTGCGCGTGCCCATGTTTGGCGAGATCGCCACCGACGGCGCCGACGATGTGCAGGGTGGAGGGTGGAGCATCACGTGCCTCTTTGCTCCTCAGCCCTGAGAGGTTCCCTCCTCACCTTTGTATTTGTGGAAGTTTCACCACCAACAACGAGACAACAATGCAAAACAAAACAAAACAAAAACTGGAAACACCTTTCATCTGCATGCCAAGACCCCCTTTCTCACATGTGTATGGAGCCCCAACCGTTGGTTGGTTTTCCCCTCAGCACTGACTTGACGATCCTTGCTGCGTGGAGGGCTCTTGCTCATATCGTCTATCTCTGTTTTTTCCCTTTGACGGTCTGAGGTTCTCCACCTTTCATATCCCAACTCTGCCCCCCCCCCTTCTCCCCTTCTCTCACTTGGGTTAAACAAACACCAAAGCAAAAAAAAAGTGGAAAGGAAAACGATTAGCGAGACGCTCTCACACGCGTGCTCTTTTCCGAAATGGTGTCGCTTTTTCAAGAGAAGTTTTTGCAGCGCATGACTCAGCGTGCGCACCTGGAGCAGGAGCACTCGCAGCAGCAGCGCTTACCACCGCACGCCCGCTCTGGCGCTGCCCATGTACCGATCCCCTACGCTGGCGATGATGAGAGTCTTTTGATGGCCGTCAGCGGTAACACGCCGTCACTTCGCTGCCTGCGTGTCTCTAGCCGGCTGCTGCGTGCCGCCCCGTCGGCGATCGCATCGGCGCACCACACGACGACACCAGCGCATGCCGAGGGTCTTGTGACACCGCTTTCCAACGCCCTCGCCGCGAACACGACACTGCGCAGCCTCGAGGTCACGCGTGAAGGCTACCAGGCACTGCAGGCAATGGCTGTGGAGGCGGCCAAGAACACACTCGCACCGCAGTCGACGTCCACAACAACAGCAACAAGAACCATGACAACATGTGATCTGTCCAACGGCGCAGATGCTGCCGCGGTGCGCTTCGCGGCCTGGACGAATCTCATGCTGGCGTGCTACGGCCTGCCCTTGCGCTCACTGCAGCTGAGTGACCTTGATCTGGCGCCGAACGAGGTGGAGCAGGCACTGCGCCTCGTGGCGCACCTTGCCGGCACCGACAGCGCGTGTGGCCGTGCACGACAGCCACCACAGTCAACCACCTCCCGACTGGCCGCGCGTGGTACGGTGGCGGCATCGACAGCAGCGCCGTCCTCTTCTTCTGCTTCTGCTTCCTCTCGCGTGGCTTCTGGCACGCTGGAGTTTCTCGACCTCAGCCGCAATCAGCTGACACCAACGGCGGCCTCGCTGCTGCATGACATACTCTACCACTCCAACTGCTCACTCAGGCGCGTGTGCCTGAACGAGTGCGGGCTCACCGACGCTGGGGCGGCGCGTCTGTTTTGCCAGGTCGATCACGTCGCCGATGCAGCCTCTGCCACCACCGCTGCTGCCACCGCACCGACTGAAGGCATCTCGACAAGACTGGCCCCGCGACTGGAAGAGCTGGAGCTGCGGTGGAACGGCTTCACGCCGGCCTGCGAGACCGAGGTGCAGCTGGCGTACGTGGCCGCGCGGGTGCTCTCGCCTCCGCCGCGCACAACGTCCATTGACGCCAATGCATCGAACGCAGGCGGCGACCATCCCAACCACCACAAGCATGCAGGTCACGCGAGCAAAGTACACGTAACAGCTGCTGCCCACTCTCGCACGAGACCGCTCGTGATGCGCGTGGAGGGCAACCACTTCTCGGCCCCCGCGCACACGCTGCTCGGGGCTCCGGAGAGTAGTGACCAAAATCGCCGTCGTGCGAGTCGTGAGGCGGGGGCGGCGGCGGCGGCGGTGGCCGCGCGCCGTGCACGCGTTGTGGGTGCCGGTCCACCAAACGGTCCCTCGTCTGGGCGCACCGGCACGTCGATTCCACGAGGCACACCAAACGAACGCGTTTCACCGTTTGACAACGGACTGCCGTCGACGTCGAAGCTCACAGGTGCCGCGGTGTCGGTCGACTCGTCCTTCTCCAGCACGGGAGGCGGAGGAGGTGGAGCGGCTGCTGCTGGTGGTGGTGGGCTGGATGACCAAAACGCATGGCGACATGACTTTGTCACGCACTCACCGCTCAGGCAGCGCATCACACCGTCGAGCCAGATCGTCACGGGCCACGCGGGTGGGCACGCGTCGCACGCCGCCGGGTCGCGTGGCCCGCTTCCTGGCGCGTCGATGGTGTCGGGTGCGGGTGGTGCGCCGACGACGATTTCGACTGTGACGTCGATCGGGGCGGGCACATACCTCGCGCCAAAAGGCGCGCACGTGGTGTCTCTGTATCAGCCCAGCACGGCCCCCGCGAGCGAGCACGCCATGCACAGCCCTCGCTCGGCGCTCTCTGGGAACGGGGCGGGGTACAGCTTTGCAGCCGCCAACACCAGCACGGCGTCGGCGACCACCGCCGGTGCTGCTGCGGGGGGACCGTCGTTTGCACTGGTCCACATTGCGCAGGCCGTCGATCAGCAGTTCATGATCAAAACCAACAAGAGCAGCGGCAGCGAGAAGGTGCCTGCGTCATCACCATCATCACCCGCAGGACTGCCGACAGCTGTGGCCAATCCGCGCACGGCGGAGGCAGTGGCGAGCTCGGGTGGCCTGGGCCTGACCTCCGATCACAAACTCGCCCTGCGCCGTGCACGCCGCCGCGCAGCTGCTGCCAAGGCGGGACCACGAGGTGGCGACAAGAGTGCAGAGGACGGTGAGAGCGACGGTGACGAGGAGGGGGATGCGCCGAACGCGGTGGCGAGCCTCCTGGGAGTCGGTGGTCGCCCTCACCCCGCCCCTCGCCCGGCGCTGGAGCGCTTCCCGGCGCTGCACATGGCGGCTGATCTGCTCCAGCGGCGCAGCTACTGGGACACATACTTCCGCAACAAGCAACAGAAGGCCGCGCGCGATCGCACCAAGCAGGGCCTCGCCCGCTCCCAGGAGGCACAGGCCTTGCGGGAGCTCCAGGAGTCTGCTACGCTGCAGGCGTCACCCGCGGCGCTGGCGAATCAACGAGCCGTTGTGCAACTCGTCAAGGCCCTCGGTGATGACGCCGTTGGTGGACGATGTGGTGGTCCAGTGCCTGAGCGACACGATCGTTATGCCCACCTCCGTGCCGTGGCCTCACTCATGGCAAAATCACGTGATGGCTCTGACTGAGCGGAGACAGCGGGTGAAACAGCAAAGCGAGTACAGTATCTGATGTAAAATATCAAGTCCAATCGTCAAGCCAAAAATAAACGTCGTTCTGTCCGAAAGCAGTTCGACAACGAGTCGTATGGGAAGAGGCTTTCAAACATATTCATGGAGACAGTCAGTGCCGCACTCAGGTCTTGCTTTCCTCAATGGGTCACCTCACGTAACGCGATGCGCACCGTTGCGGTGAAACCGTGCACACTATATGACCAAAAAAAGACACGCGACCCTCTCTGTCACCTTTTTCTGTTTGTTTCACTTTCGCTGTACGTGAGCGAGACTAGACCAGACCGAGGTGACATCGCCAGCACATGAGCACCAACCTTTCCCTTATTTCCCATTATCTCTTCATATCCAGGAAAAAAACTAGTGACATTCCCTTTTTTTCTCACTGTCTCGTCACGTCAGATCATGCGTGCGGCACGACAGGCGCTCGTGCTCTCGGCTCTGGAGGCGAGAAGTAGCTACGCCACCACCGCAGCCACTTCCACTCCAGCCCAGTCGCAGGACTCCACTTCCTCGTCGCCAGACTACGGCCCGGTGCCGTCTCTACCGCCCTTTCGCGCTGATCTCTTCCCGCACGGCAAGTTTCTGTCCATCAAGACGCGCTCACCCGATGCGTACATGGACGCTCGCCGCGATCTCCGCACCCGCTCACGCGAGCTGGAGGCACAAATCAAGCAGATTGTCAACGCTGATCGTGCACCAACGACGGCAGCCCCCGCATCGTCTTCTGCCTCACCGCGTGCACCCGAGCAAGACGACACGTTCAGCCAAGATGCCCTGGATGCGTACACACCGCTGCCGTTGAACCTGGCCGAGGAGCTGCTCGCAGCAGACGCCAAGGCCCGTCGCCTGGAATCCATGCAGGGCTTCGTCCTGTGCGATGCGGACGTCTACCAGCTCTTCCATACGCACGTCCAGTGCGGCAGCTTCGACCTCGCCGTGTGTGAGTGGCTGCTGAAGCGCATTCTTGCCGATGCGCGTGGCCCACCGTACCCGTTGTTGGTGTGCCAGGACATCGCCACTCTGCTCCGTCTCCAATGCCTGCCACGCCTGCCAGACACAACGCGCAGCGGCGTGCTGCTACTCTCGCGCCTGGAGTCTGCCCTGGGCGCGATTGAGGCGACCCAGCAGCCACGACGTGCACAGACCGCGCTGTCGTCCACGTCTCCGCGCGGCGCCGATGCACTGGCGGAGTCGCTCTCCCGTTCACCGTCGCATTCGGTGGGGTGCGCGACCGGATCCGTGGAGCTCGCAGCCTCGGCGACAGTGGCCGATCATCTTCTCGCGCAGTACGTGCGGCTTGTCGACCAGTGCCTGCCGCCTGTCGTCTCGCCACAGACGGAAGAAGGTGAGGCCGAGGAGTCAGAGAGCACGCAGACGCTTCGTGGTGCCCTGCAGCGCGTGCTTGCTCGTGTGGCGGTGCCGGTGCCACCACCAACGGACACCAATCCTCGTGACGACGACGCACCGGGTCTTGACAACGTCATCGATCTCCTCACGCTTCACGACACGATGGCAAGCGCGTCTTCTCCGACGTCGTTGCCGTTCGCGGCACAGGGCTGGACAGACGCCTTCACGCATGCTCAGCAACTCGTTCACGCGGTGCGTGGCGCTGCCGTGCAAAGCACACACCCCTATCCTCTTCATGTGATGGGGACGTGGCTGCTGCCGATCTGGGAGGCCTGCAGCAGTCTAAACATGTTCCTCGCCGAAACGGTGCCCCTCGTGGCGCAGGCCAACGACAGTGAGGATGCCGCGCTTGGTGACGGTGATCGCGATGAGGAGAACGGCGACGATGTGAAACTGGATCGAGCTGGCGAGGCAGACATCACTGCCGAGAGTGGCGCAGCACCATCAGCATCCTCCTCTTCCTCAGCGCTGTTGGCGTTGCTCATTGCTGATCCGGCTGTTCAGGCAGAGGCTGTCCAAAAACTCCTCATGACCTTCACCCCACTCCACACCCCGTTTGCTGCGAGCGCCGCCCACACGTTTCCTCTTTCTTTTCCGCGTGAAGGCCGACAGACCAACTCCTCCTCTACGTCAACCACCACCCCATCGACGAACACAACCACGATTCCTGCTGTGGCACCGCTCGACGTCAGCCACTACGGCAACACGCCCGACGCTCTCAGTCTGGGACCCCTCCGTGCTATCACCGATGTCTTCCTCCTGCTCGCTGAGGCCGTCGCGACGCTGAAAGAGGTGCAGCTCATCACGGCCTTGCAGGTCGCGTTCTGTGGCGCGTTCCTGCGTGTCGATGATGAGGGTGACAAAGGGGCGGGTGTGCAGCTCGCGGTGGATGCGTGGACGGGCACTGCGGCCCCGGCCGATCCCACCACGCGCGCAAAGGTTGCCGATCACCTGGCGCAGTTTGCCAGCGACTTTCTCGCCGTGACGGCGTACGGCCGCGAGTCATACACAACGAACAGCGTCACGTGGGGCCTGTATGATCGTCTCTCTCTTCTGTCCAGCGCGGCGACAAGGAAACCGTCCACGACCACATCGGCCGCACTTGCGCTCGCGATGATTCACATCGAGGCACAGCAAGTGAGCGCCGTCGGTGCGGCCCGAATGGGATCAGTTGTGGAGCGTGCACTCAACGCGTGCCTTGCGGGTCTTGCTGATACTCTCACGGCCGGCGCGGAGGCGTCGCCGTCGGTGTTGGAGAGCGGTGCGGCGTACGCTGCGAGTGCCGCGTGCGACGTGGAGCGGATGACTCGCCTGACCACGCGTGCCAAGGCGACGGCGCCAGAGGAGGCGGAGCAAGTGGCATCGCGCATGCTGAGTAGCGTCCACACGCGTGCTGCGTGGCGCTCTGCCGTTCTGAATACTGCCTCGCCCTCCGCGTCAGAGCGCGAAGCCGCAGTGCCTGTGGAGTGGGAGGCCTGGATGGAGAGGCTTGAACAGTCTATCGCATCATCGTCATCATCGTCGTTGTCATCTGACGCTGCCGAAGAAGTGATGCTGACGCTGAACGGCGCTGTGGAGCACCTCATCTACCACTACGCCACACGCATGGAGCAGCAGTTGCTGACCCCGATGCGTGTGTGGGCAGCTGACTATCTCGGCGTCTCAGCACCCGGCACAACGGCATCTGAAGAGGGCGGCGACGAGACCACCGCTGTTGAATGGTCTGCTGAGGCGGCTGCCTCGTGGTGTCACGCGGCACAGACCGAGCTGCTGGGTCGTGTCGAGCGTCTTGTGAAGGTGACCTCGCACGCGAACGACAGCACGGGTGCCCTGCCGTGGCAACCAGCGACGCTTGCCTCTCTGGCGCTGCTGATCTCAGCAGGTCTGCGCGGCACCGATGCTGCCTTGGCAGCTGACGCGCGCACACCTTCCCCAGAAGCAACGCGTGGCCAGGCGCTGCTGGCATGTCTCTCCGAGCTGATGGATCAACTCGTGGCCACGCCGTCATCGTCCATTTCTGCCAGGTCTGGCAATGCGCTGAGCGTGGTGCTGCTGTGCTTGGCTCGCGCAGGCCAGTGGAACGCCGTGCTGCGTCTGCTGCGGCGCGCAACGGGTGAAGAAGGCAGTGCACACGATGGACAGTGGAGCAGCGCCACCACGTTGGATAGCGTTGTTCTCGCGGAGGTGTTCGGCCGTGCTCGTGCGGCGGGTGCGGCGGGTGTGTGTGCACGACTCCGCCAACTTCGAGAGACCGTCTTCTTCTAAAACGAAACGAAACGAAACGAAGAAGAAGAAGATAGTCGCAAAGAACATTAATGAAGAAGGTGGGAATGAAACAAACCTTGAGCAAAATGGGGTCTGGGCTGCAAGCTCATCGTTCAAAGACGCCAAAGGCTTGTTTGTGCTTGTTTGTTTGTCACAGTGAAGCGCTGTAAAGCGGTCACGTCAAGTAGCTCACATACACACAACAGCAATGTGTCGTCGCAGCACACACTACTTGTTCACGGAGGAGCAAGTCACACATGGCCTGTGTATGGGATGCCCTGTGTACGATTCGACAGCACTGTTATGACACTCTGTTTTTCTTTCTTCTCGTTGCAACGAAAGAAACACAAACACAAACAGGTGCTGCCTGCATGCCTACGTGGGAAACAAGCCCTCTTGTCCAGACCATTTCTACTACAATAACGTTAATCCACCCCTCCTCTCTCTTTCTACTTTCATCACTCACTCTCTCACTTCTGAAGCAGAAGAATGCGGCGATCACTCTCACTCTTCACTGGGACGCCCGAGAAGTTCAGCATCTTGGGCACGACGCTTCCCAGGCCAAAGCGTAATGGCGTGGGCCGACTCAACAAGATGCGTAGCAAGCCGAGCGACAACGTGGCCTGGTACGATAAGGGCCCTGTCGAGTGGCTGCCCCGCCCGGTGCGCGTGACGTACGACCAGCTGGATCAGCTCCGCGACTGGATGATGCGGGAGACGCTCAATGGCCAGGCGGGTGAGTTTAACAAGATCCGCGACTTGCACCGCGAGTGGTCGCAGCATCCGCTGATGCCCGTCCTCGGCGATGTGGAGCCGAAGTTCCCGCTTAACTTGTACAAGCAGAATCACCGCGCCAAACGGCGCTTCCTTGTGCGCTGGCACAAGGCCAACACGCCGGTGAACTGGATGTGGATGCCGCGTGGTCCGACGGTGCCGACCCCGCTGCACCGCACGAGCCCGCTTCAGTATCCGGAGCAGTGGCGTCAACGCATCGGCATCTCTGCCGGCGCTGCGAGCCCCGTAGGGGGCGCGAGCGGCAGTGCCAGTGGTGGTGGCAGTGGTGCCGCGCTGTAAACAACAGCTTTGTTGGCTGCTTTTCCTTCGCTGTTGTCGTTGTTGTTGTTGTTGTGTGTATGTGTGCTTCAAGCACCGTGTGCTGAAAACAAAAAACAAGAGAATGGTACGTGTGAGGACAGCAATGACCCTACTGCTCGCAGTGCGACTGTAACAGAAACACGCACCTTGCCCACAGACCTCTCTGTCCGTGTGAAGCAAATATAGCGTAGGCCACGACTATCTGTAGTGGGGGCTATCTCCACAGATCACAATTCACAAGCACTTTCCTACGATACCAGGCTGTCGTGCCTCATGAGTAGAGTTTCGGCAAAGCTGCACGTCCGCTTGCTTAAGTGCTTGATATGCGGCCGGCTTTATCGGTGACGCACGTTACCAACAAGCAGATCGTGCCTTCCAACTTGAACTCACTGATTCACTCCTCTCTCTCCTCTGTCTGTCTGTCCTGAAAGCTATCAAAGTGCATTAGAGCGCGAACATTGCCTGCGGAGCGAGCTTCTCTTTCTCTCGCCAGCCCCCAGGAACGCTGGAAGCCAACCAAAACGAGCACGTGCACGTGTGCAAAAACTCTTCGTTACGTGATCGGGAATAGCTTTCAGTCGTACCTCCTCTCTTCTTTCTCCCACATTAAAAACAACAACAACAACCTTCACGCACATCATTTTCCCCTCTTCGCGTCCTCGACTGCGTATACAACCGTCCAGTGAATACTTTCTTTCTCTTTTTCTTTTCTATACTCTTAAACCTCCCCTCCTCGTCCTCCTTTCATTAACGCGGCCATTTGCCCGACAGAACTAACCAGCCGAAAGAGAAGGAGAGAGGCAACCGGTTCAAATCGCGAAATACAAGTCGCCAAACCAGACGCGAACGAAACAGACCGTCAACATCAACGAGAGGGCAATCGTGTGAATGAGAACAGCAAAAAAATGGTCTCCTGCTTTCTGAAGATTCCCTTCCTGCGCATCGCGCTCACCGTGGTGTACGTGGCCCTTGTCGTCGTCGGCTGTGTCGCGTTGTCTGCCAAGCTGTTTAGCTCACCAGTGCTCAAAATTATCAATATCTCAGGCACGCACCTCTACGGCTTCGCCGGAAGCATCTCGTTTACTGTCGGCGGCTACCAACTAACCCCCGTTGCTGTCACGAGTGAACCGGGCACGGATATCCAAATTAGTGGCGCCAACGCGTCGGCACTTGTGGGTGTGTACCTGTGGCATGTGATGCTCGAGTTGAACGTGACGATGCCGTACGAAACTGGTTTCCAGGTTATCAAGCAAAAGTACAACTACGAGGATATCCCGTGCAAGGAGTTCACTAGCGTGTTCAAGACGATGCAGATTTTAGCACTGCTCATGGTCTTCTGCGGCTTCATTCAGCTGGTGCTAATCATCTCGAACTTCTTCTCACGCGTGCTCCTGCCTCTTGCGTGGGTGATGGGCTGGGTGTCTGTGGGCATGGCGAGTGGTGCCGCTGGTCTGCTGTTGAAGCGACTGACGACAGCGAGCTGCTACGGCACGCCGGAAGGGCTGCCAGACTTTGCCCATTTCGCGTTTCCCGTTGGCGGCTTCGGTTTGTTCGCCATCTGCATGCTTGGCTACCTCGTCTGCGCCGTGATGACTGCCTTTCTTTGAGGCTGACTCCCGAAAATTGTTCATTTAGACACACACGCACACATGAAAGGGAAAAACAGAAAACGAGAGAGTGAGAGAGACGCATGCACTGCAAGAAGCCGATGTAAGCATCCGTACACGCACGTCGTTAGCACTTGTTGCTTATCTCTCTCTTCACTTCGCATCCGCATAGCCTCAAGCCATGGCCATTTCTTTTGTTTTTGGCCTCTTTTCTGTTTTTCTGTCCTGCTGTAGAGGTGTGCCTGACGTCTTTCATCACCGTTGATTGCTAGTCTTTCTTTATTTCATGCTTCTGCAATGCTTTTCCCTGTGTATTACTCCCTTTTTTTTGTTGTTGTGCTCGTCTTGTTCACACATAACGTGTCTTCTCATCAAATGCTTTTTCTGTGAATAGCTACCACCCGTCAAAAAAAAACAATAATAGCCGTTGTGAACAATGAACACGTGTATGCGTGAAGCGCTGAGATGTAGAAATACCATGCGAGAGTGCGTGCTGAAGAGAACGACATGAACAGGTGATACGCACACAGAATAAGTTCTCCCAGCTCATATGCTTGCAGACAAACCGACTCCTGACGTCTCCACTCCTTTTTTTCCGTTGTTTTTTCTCTTCATTCTCTGTGTTTCTGAAAACGGGAAGGCGCGTCTCAGCTGCACGCCGTTGGCCTTTGTCAAATTACAAGGTTCTCATATCTTGCTTTCCATGCCGCTCTTCCACGACTACTTTTTCCTTTTCCTTTTTTTTTTGATATACGAAACATACCTGTTTTTCTCGTTTCGCTTTCCGTGTCATCATGAATAGCGCACCCCCCACCTTTCCCTCATCGGATCGAAACATCACCACAGCCTTTGAGCGATGATGACGCACAAATCATGTGCACGGCCTACTCTTTTTCTCTCTCTCTCTCTGGCCCAACAGGGCCTGTGATCTGCTACGACATTTTTCCCCATATCAGTGGCTGCGACTACTCCGCACCCTGCGTGGGTTTCTGAAGAGAGAAAGAGTTGGCACACACACGCACACGCACATCTCTCTGGACAACCGTTTCTCGCGATACACACGCCTCTCTTTAACTTCCCTCTCCGTATCTCCTCTCCAAATAAACTGAAAAATAGAAAAGTACTCTCTGTGATTTTCGTTCTTTTTTTTCTCTCTCTTCTCAACTTTTGTTTTGTTTTCACCTCTTTTTCTCTTGATTTCTCTTCAGCTTTTGCTCAGCTGTGTACGCACACCGAGAAAAACACACATAACAGCTACACAAACGAAACGTGTTCAAGGAAAAAAGTTACGACACCGAAAAAGATATCTGTGAACACTAAAGGACTCAGACACACGCTCAGACACGCATACAAACCAGCACGATGGTCTCTCGCTTCCTGAAGATTCCCTTCCTGCGCATCGCGCTCAGTGTGGTGTACTTTGTTAGCTTCATCATTGGCTGCGTCGCACTAGGCGCCAAGTTGTTCAGCTCACCCACGCTTAGCATCCTCAACATTGCGAGCACGCACCTCTACGGCTTCGTCGGATCCATCGATGCACTCGGGTTCACCGCGCTCTCTGTCACAAGCGAACCCGGCACGGATATCCACATCAGTGGCGCCAACGCCTCGGCACTTGTGGGTGTGTACCTGTGGCATGTGATGCTCGAGTTGAACGTGACTATGCCGTACAACACCGGCCTCCAGATTATCAAGCAAAAGTACAACTTCGAGGATATCCCGTGCAAGGAGTTCACTAGCCTGTTCAATAGTATGCAGCTGCTTGGCGTGCTCATGGTCTTCTGCACGTTCATTCAGCTGGTTCTCGTCATCTCGAACTTCTTCTCACGCGTGCTCCTGCCTGTTGTGTGGGTGATGGGCTGGGTGTGTGTGGGCATGGGGAGCGGCGTGTGCGGTCTGCTGTTGAAGCGACTGACGACAGCGAGCTGCTATGGCACGCCGGAAGGGCTGCCGGACTTTGCACATTTCGCGTTTCCCGTTGGCGGCTTCGGCTTGTTTTTCATCTGCATGATCGGCAATCTTGTCTGCGCCGTGATGACTGCTTTTTTGTAAGTCAGTCAGTGACCTCTCTCTCACTCCTTCTTTCTTGTTTCCTTTGCCCAACCATTTTTCTTGTTGTACTGCCTGAGCGTTGGATTATCTCGACGTTCATCAACTTGTACATTCAATGGTGAACGAACACTTCTCTCTCTTTCTGACTCATTAGGTGTACCTTGCTTTTCTCTTTCCCCTTTTCTCTTTTTCATTTTGTTTTGTTTTCGTTTCTGCCGTCCTCTGTCCGCGCCTTGGTTCTCTCTCCCTCTTTGTGCCTGTCTCAGTCTCTCGCGAGGCTTCTCAACAAGAAGTTGAGTTCCGCCGACCGTAGCATGACGCAATGCCATTCACTCGTCGATGACGGGCCTCATATGCAAAGCCACCAGACATCCCCACAGCTTCACGCCACACATTGTGTGCTTCTTTTTTTTTTTTGCATAATCAACTGTTCGATGCACGCAGATAGGGAGAGAGAATAGAGAAGGCAGGCCGCGAGCAGGGCCATCGATGGGTGGTGATACCACCGTGCAACCATGTGCACTGTTATGTGCATTTTTTTCCTTTCGCAATGTGAAAAGTCCCGTCACTCCATTTGTGTTCTCACACTTAGTTTGCCGTTCCCCTTGTCCCTTTTCTCTGTTAACGTTTCTTTCTACTGGCAATCGAAACACACACACACAAACAAACAACGACAACAACAACAAACAAAAAATACAAACAACAAGCAACAACATCCGCACCAGTCAATGCTGACTTGATGAGGCAACCAATGGCGCTCGACCGTATCGCTCTTCAGACCACCAAGTGCGTCCGACACTCTCTAACTCTTTCTCTCTCTCTCTCTCTCTCTGTTGCACTATGGCCACGACGACCACCGTGCGATGATCTCGACGCACCTGAACTCACATCTGGCATCTCACGACTGCCCTGATATTGCGTCACGCACGTGTGTTACAAAGTATGTCGTCAACCCCAAACCGATATCGTCTGCTTGACGTTTCTCCTCGATTCAAGACCTTGTCATTTCATCTCCTTGTCTCCTTTTCTCTTCTGACTCTGTCCCTCCCTCCCTGACACACGCAACACAGAAAGTAAGTAGAAAAGCTATCTCGCGCCACATCTTCCTTTTCACTTCTGTTTTTTTCCTTGTGTGCTTCACCCTTCCCTCCCTCTTTTTTCCTCCGTTTTCTCTGTTCAAGATAAACAGATAAGCAAAAAAAAGAAAAAAAAAGGAACCACCGCAATCATGACCGCCTATGGCTGCTATGTCGCCCTGAGGGTGATCACAATGATCCTTCTCGCCATCGCCACGATCCTCGCGCTGGTGGGCACCGTGCCAGTCCCCTTCTACACGAACACCGTCAGCGGCTTCGATCAGGGTGGCTCCATGGTTGTTACACTGTGGGAGATGACTCTGTCAAAGCCCACCGTGAAGCTATCCGACGGCACGACGTTCAACATTGAGAACTCTAACTCCACCGTGCGCATCAACTACGCGGCATGCAAGAGCTTCAAGGCGACCTTCCGCGCGCTAGAGGGCTTCGGCATCGGCGCCGTGGTGATTGGCTTCTTTGCGTTCCTCTTCTCCTGCGTGATGCTGTGCTGCCGTCTCAAGGTGAAGCTGCCCCTGTTCATCTTCACCATCCTCGCCTTCTTCTGTGAGCTGGTGCTGATCATCATTGGTGGCGTCGCGTACAGCCAGGGCTTCTGCCGCAAGAACACGCAGACGCTTGAGACCACCTGCGGCGAGCCGGACTGGAGCAAGAACTCGAACCAGACACCGGTGCTCTTCAAGCAGCTCGGGTACAAGCTCGGCGTCGGCTACATCCTGCACATCATCTCCACGATTGTGTTCCTCGTTGCGACGATCCTGTCGCCCTTCACGCAGGAGCTGTGGTGCGGTAAGGACTAAATACCACCACCGCCAAACAGACACACAAACGAAAAAAGAGAAACGAAACGAAGCCAAGTGCGGAAGAAAAAAAGAAAAGAGGATTAGAACCGCTGAAAAAACACGAAAAAGCAATCACAAAGATGGAAACTGCACAAAGGGCCATGATGGAGAGATAGATAGAGAGAAGGACGTGGCACATGGTTCCCCTCTCTCTCTCTCCTGATTGTCGATAACACTGTTTTTCACCTCCACCATTCTCTTTCCTCACCCTTTTTTTTGTTTTCGAACGATGTATTTACACTGTGGTTGCTCTTCTGTTTTTTGTTTGTTTTCGTTTCGTTTCTCTGTTTCTGTTTCGGTGAGCCTATCTCTATCCCTTGCGTTCTTTTTTCCCCTTCATGTTTTCTTTTCTACTTTTTCTTCTTCTTCGTGATTGTTTTTGTGTGCTCGGAAAAGGAGCACAACATAGTTCTGACCCGTTTTGTCGTTCCCTGCCTTGTTTTTGTTTTTTTCTTCCTGCGCAAAAGTGACGAGCCTGTCCCGTTTTTTGTTCTCGTTCTCTCCATTTTATTTTTGTTTTGTGAAAACTATCAATTGCTGCTTTTCCTGTCGCTTGCGCTAGTGCCCACCCACTTTTTTGCTTTCTTACTCGGCTTACAAAAGACGGAAAAGCGCAAGATAGCAATACAACACAAAATAAAATAAAACTTATGGAGAAGCAAGCATGGATTTCGCTGCATCGTATGTGCACACACTCAAGATGAAAGTTAAACGCCGATGGAATCCCCTGAAAGAAGTCGAGAGACATGACAACGCGAAACAGTGTGGCCAGTTCCCCCTCTTCTCTTTCTCTCTCTCGTACTCTTTTTTTTTTTTTCGCACCCCTCGTGGAGATCACTGCTGAGTGCAACGCTCCACTGAGGCGTGCGAGCAGGGCAAGACCGATATATGTAGTCATGTGCAGCCCCGTGCGAACAACAAAACAACAGCAACCAATCGTTGACCTATGAAAACACACATGCACACACAAAGAAACGGATGATAAAACGCACAAGCCAAGAAAGAAACGTGAGAGCTCGACACAACTTTGGCAAAGGGTTTTTGCATCCTTGTGTGTCTCTCTCTTCTTTTTTTCTATGTCACCGCCACACTAAACCACCGTTTTCTCCGTTTACTGTTTGTTTGTTTTGTTTTTCATCTTTTCACTTTTCTTTTGTTTTTTTCTTCCACACTGTTTTCTACTTTTCACTGTGTCTAGAAGTCATTCCAACGTATACGCGCGAAAGAGAAAAAAAACAATGAAAAGAAAATACAATATCACACAAACAGAAAGAGAGAAAGAGTGAGAGTTTTTCCTTCTTTCCTTCAAAATGGGAGAGAGATGAACGACGTGACTCAGTAGCTACTGCGCATGCACTCAGGGAAAGAAAGTGGTCCGCAGACAGTTCAGTTGTTGTGGTAGTGTCACCTTGCAACGGCTTGCTGCTGGACGTCGCGCCCTACCTCTCCTGTGGGCCACTCCAGCTTGTGATCCACTCGACCATTATCCCATTTATCCGTGGCTCTCCTTTGGCTTTTGTTGGCTGTCACTGCCGGTGCCCACTAGCGACGTGATCCTTTATGCCCTCATTTCACCACACCCACTCTCCCTCTTCGCACTCATCATCACCATCTCTCTCTCTCTGTACAGTACATCTTTCTATTTGCTGATATAGTCCCACACACTCACACTCGCACACACAGAGGCGGAGAAAAAGAAACGCATCTCCTCTGTCAGTGTCAATGTTCTGCTGCCGCATCCTGTGCTTTGTTCTGCTGTTGCTGGCGACGGCCGCCGCCGCCTGCGCCTGCTTCTTTCCTCTCCTCGAGCGCGAGACGACGGTGAAGGGCTCCGCAGGCGCCGCCACCATTGACGTCAAGCACTCACTGCGCGTCTACGCCTGGTACACACAGCAAAAGACAAACAAGGAGTTCTACGAGCAGGTGTATACACGCGACATTGCCTGCTCACGCACAAAAATGATGTTCATGGCGACGGCTGTTTCCACAGCGGTCGCGATTGTCTTTGGTGTGATTGGAACGCTTATTGCGAGTGGTGCCTTGTCGTATCGCAATAAACGCCGCTGCCCGTGCTGTTCGACGTTCCTCTTTTCGCTTCTCGCTTTTGCTTTTCTTGTTGTTCCCATCGCCCTCACCACCACCCTCTACCTCAACAGCAGCTGTGGCGCTGGCAAAGGTGCGGCAGAGAGCAGCAGCACCAGCAACGTCGCTACGTGCGCGAAATCGTCGAACTGCTCGTACGATGTGGTGAGCCGTTTTCTTCTGTACGAATCAACGAGCTCTGGCGACGCAGCCGCGCAGTTTCCGTCGCTGAAAGGGCTTGGGTTCCCGATCGGGGGCGTTGGCTTCTGTTGTCTGTGCGGCGCTGCAGGTGGGATGCTGTTGTCCCTGTTGCTGAGCATTTGCGCATAGTCTGGACAGACGCACACAGACTGTGTGTATGAGAAAGTGGGGAGAGGAGGTGACGCATACACGTTTGGACTTCATTTTTTTCTAAAAGTGATATCGCCCTCTCCACGTCCTTGTTTCTATAGCTGGCTTGCTGTGTAGGCTACTATGTGTCTGACTGCCCTCTCCTCTTCTTTCGGTGACGATGACGGAAAACAAAACAAAGCAGATGTGCACTAGCATTTCGTCACCAAACAGTCAACGTCCCACCGTTCACGTGGTCAACCTTTTTCAAGACGGACAAGCGTTGGCTGCGGTTGTTCCCCTCTCTCTCATATGTTTTTTTTTTAGTGTGGCACATGCGCGGGCGTGAATGTGTGTGGACTTCTTTTTTTTTCCCCCTCACTCCTTCTCTCGCACCACAGCGCTTGCCAGATTGTGGATTGTCGCCAGTCTGGGACCGAGACCTCTGCGACACGTTCGTCGCTTCTTGTTCGTGTTGCCCTCTTTACTTTTCGCCTTCACGTGACGGTTGCTGTCGTCGTCGACCAGATGTGCGCACATCCATCCCTGCGGCACGTCGTGCCTGCGTTTCCATTTGTCTTTTCTCTCTTTCTTTTTTTTTTTGCTCACTCGTTCCTTCTCTTTTCTACCTTGTGTTTTTTACCATGTTTCTTCCGTCTCTTCTTTTTTAAATCATGTATTTGCCAACCATCAGTCACTCGCGAAGAAGAAAGCAATAAATAGTTAAGAAAGCGAAAAACAGAGAGAAAGAGAGCAAACTTGCGTTTCCTTGTTAGGAAGTCCATTCAACGATATTATGTGAAGCTTCCTATTCTCTCTCGCGATCCGCCGCAGGTTACTTGGCTCTTCTCTCCTCTGCCGTTTCCCAAGACGCATCACAAGAACGGCGTTTTGAGACACCGTGCCTCTCATACCCACACATCATCTCCTCTCTCTCTCATCTACACATCTCATGCTGTTCTTCTCCATCACGAATACATACATACACACACATCAAGTCCTTTCCGTGCTCTCGGCAGTCAACAGCGATACTGTAAAGACCGTTTTTTTTCCAAGATCAACCTCTCTCCCCGCCCCGTCTTCCTCCTTTTCGTCACTACCTCTCACACACACATACAGCATACACACCGAAAAGGTAGCCGACAGAACACATGGCGTGCTGTGGCAAGTTCGTCTTCGTGCTTTGCTTCATCTTCGCAGCGGCCGCGACGTGCTCCTTCTTCTTCCCCCTCTTACGCCATGGCAAGGGCGACGACCGCCGCACCGTCTACCAATACTACGCCGAGGAGAAGATCCCGATGTCGGCTGTCCTCTCCCTACTCAATCAGAACGCCGACGCGGGCGATGGCTCTACGAACGCGTCATCGTCAGACATCCACACGTTTGTGCGCACAAACATGTGGAACGTGAACTGCAAGCCAGCGCGCATCATGTTCATCGTCTCGACGATTGCGGCGACGGTGGGGACGGCGCTTAGCGGTATGACCCTCATCACCCTGAGCGTTCTCTGCTGCAACCTGGAATTCTACAAGGTGCAGCGCGTTACACGCGTTGTGTCGATCTTCTCCCCGATTGCGTTTGTGCTGCTCGCAGCGTCTGTGGCACTCGTTGCGGTCATGTTCACCAGTGATCTTTGTAGCGACGACACGTACCGATTTCTGTCGTTCAAGCACTCTGGGTTCAACCTCGTGGAGGGGTTCGGTTTGCTGTGTGCCGGTGCGGGTGGCATGTTCATTGTGGCGATCTCCCAATGCTGTATCTAGCCTCCTCACCAAGATGACAAAAGTATCTTCAGGAGCATGTGGATATGTTTATGCTATATGTATGCATAGCGTGTGCTTGCGCACGAATCTTCTTTCTCTTCATCCTATCCTTTCTTTTCCTTTACTTTTCGTATCTTGTGACTCTCCCGTTTTGTTTTCGTTCTCTCGTTGTCTCTCACCCTCTCTCTACTCGTAAAAAAAAAAAATCGTGTTCTCTTCTTCATTACGAAGGAAGATGATCGCTGAACGCAATGTATTTATCTGAACCAGATGGAGGAAAACAAAGAATAGAAAAGAAAACAAGCACACACCTCTTTGTGCACTTTTTCCTCTTGGCTTTTATTGAGTGTTTGTAAACAGTATGTACAATCTCACTGGATCACGAGGCGGCTGTGAGCTCATGCTCAACAGTCTTTTGCCCTTTTCAATAAAAAAGTCGTTTTTCTTTTCTTTTGTGTGTGTGTTTGCGCACCTCTACTAGACAATGTCTTCTCTAAACTTTCTTTTGTTTTGCTTGCTTTCACACAATGCGGCTGCCCAGAACAGCAACAACAGCAATAAGAACAAAGCTCAAATCAATCATGCGGTTTCATGTCACAAGCCTGACGCTTAGCTGAGCTTGTGTGCTCTTCTCCTTCCCGTTTTTTATGTTTCACTATCATATGATAGTGTGAGCCGAATCCTCCTTGACGCGTGACCTCACACAACTGCCTCTTCTTCTCCCTCTCACACTCGCTTTTGATATACTTTCTTTTTAGATTCACTACTCCCAACGATCAAAGACACTCACACAGACACACGATGGACTACAATACGACGCACTACGTGTCCGACAACGTCTATCAGCTCGGCACGCTGGCCTGTGCTGTGTGCGGCCATCACTTTGGCACCGAAACATCCGCGGCACAAAGCAACGCGTGCGCTAGCTGCGGCGCGGTCCACAGGCCCGGCACCTTCTCTGCCCTCACGCACACGCAGCTCAAGACATCTCGCGGCCCCACCACGACCGCTGCAAACGTCGCTGGATGCCGCTACAGCGCGAACGCAGCCCTGTTCTTCACGCCGGACGAGCTGGAGGCTGCCCGGGCCCACGTGGAGAGCACACTTGTGAAGTCATCCACAAACTATGCGGCCGAGTACTGTGTCGCACAAACAGCGCGCGTCACCGGTGGTGGTGGTGCGAGCAAGGAGGAGCTGCTGCAGCGTCGCCACGTGGGTGCGCGGCGGGCCGGCACGACGGAGGTCGACAACCGCGTTATTGAGCAGGCGTTCTGTGAACAGTGTGGCAAGCATCAGCCGTGCAAGTCGTTCGCTCGCCAGACACGTAGTGCCGATGAGGGTCAGACCATCTTTTATCAGTGTACGGTCTGCGGCTCTGAGTGGCAGCACAACTCGTGAAGAAGAACGCAAACCAAGTGCGCGGGGCACACTTTCACAGGACGTGGAAGTGACGTGCTGCGTCTTGTGGGTTTTCTTCTTTCCTTTAACAATTTTTTTCGTTGACACTGTTTTGCTTTTTTTGCTAATTGAACGATTAATCCCAACAACTCTTGACACAAGAAACAAGTCACAACAACACAAATCACATGACGTCAGCAAAAAGAAAAGAACTGTGGATGCGTTTCTTGGAATCGAACTCAACCTCTAGCCCTCTCTCGCTGTCTCTCTTTGAACTCGTACTGAAGTGTCTCTCTATGCTCAAGAGTGAGAGCGGAGGCTGATGATGACGCGCCACTCGTGCAAGTGGGACACACACACACAGGGACGTGGTCTTTACTGACATGGCGTCGCGACACATACAAAAGAAAAACAAACGACGATTCACGCCTGGTGTTGTTTGTGTGTTTATTTGCAAGCATTTCTTCGTGACCCCCTTTTCTGTCGGAAATAGCTCACACATCATGTTCCCCCCCTTTTCCTCCCCGTATCTTTACCGGAAAGAACAGAAGCACACATACACACAAAGACGAAGGGAGAGCGCACTTCCTGAGAGTCGACTAGAGTACAACCTTCTCTTACCCCCCCCTCCCACACAAGCGCGTATGTCTGTTGCTGCCGCCTCCACTGCCTCTGGTGCGCGCAAGAGCGTTGCCACATCGCACGGCGCGTCGCGTGGAAACGGCGGCATGGCCGGCGCCTCCTCGCAGGCGGCTGGAGCTGGCAACACAAAGGCCACTCTCGGTGCCGCCGCAGCCGTGCTGGATCTTGGCCAGCTCCGCTTTGCTCCCAAACTTGACTTTATCACGACGAATCGCGTCGTCGGTGCGCTGGAGCGGGCCGTGGAGCGTCTGCAGCTGCTCTCTCTACTCGATGCCACGGCCGCGTCGTCGACCGCGCTGCAGACCGCGCACGGCAAGAGCGGCAACGGCACCGGTGCGGCCGCGAGTCACAAGGGCGCGACGACCGGCTCGGCAGCCGCCTCAGCCTTCGATGGACTGGTCTTCAACCCCAATCCCGAGGCGGCTGCGGCCGCCGCTGCCGAGGAGGCGATGATCAGCAACATGATTGGCACCTCCAAGAAGACTGACGGGATGCGCACCGCCGCGGTCTTCACGGGCCCAATCGGCGACACGCTGCGCCGCACCGCACCGGCCGTGAACGCGGCCCTCGCGCAGACCGCCAAGACACGCCGCAACGGCCGCATGACCGTCGCCGAGCTCGTGAGCGAGCAGAGACGCCTCGAGGCCCGCTACGCCGAGCTCCTGCGCGCGACGCAGAACGTGGCGCCACCCGTGACCGACCCCACCATTCACCCGCGCACGTTCGTGCACACCGCCAGCGCAGACCGGGCCGCACTCGCGGACGAGCTGCAGGAGACGTCGCACCAACTGCGCGAGTACAGCAAGATCCTCTGCACCCAGCTCCGCGACAACCCCGATGACGCCGACAACTGGAAGAAGATTCGCAACGAGCGACAGGAGCTGATTCAGCTGCTGCAGGGCACGATCGCCGAGCTCACGTCGGGCTATCAGGAATCACGCCGCCAGCCGTACGACGGCACGGGCACACTCGACGCGGGCAGCTTTCGCAACACGGCACGGTCGACCGTGCACAGCGCGGGGAGCCAGCTCAACTCCACGCTGCACCGCGGCGGCACGGGTGGCAACAGCGGCCGCTCGCTTAACGGGACGATTTCCAACGGTGGCGCCGCCGAGTCCGAGTCGACGCAGTCCGTGCTGAAGCGTTTCGGCAGCATGGCACAAATGCGGCGCACCACCAAAACACAGACAGCGGCCCGGCGCATCCCGCTCTCGTCCTCGTACGACACGTTCGCGCGCAAGGTCCTGCAGGAGCGCGCGGCGCAGCGCTGGGCCGACGAACTTGTTCGCAAAGAGCGTGAGCTGAATCAGAACGTCAAGCAGCTGCAGAGCGACCTCATCCTCGAACGCACCATGAAGGAGAAGGAGGTTCGGGAACGCCGGCAGACAATCCACGAGCTCGAGTTGGAGCTCCGCGAGCTGAAGAAGATGCTGAAGCAGCGCAGCGACGAGGCCAAGGTGCACGTCGAGGCCACCTCCGAGGGCGAGAAACGCGACGCCGCGGAGCAGCAGCGCGAGCTTGTGGAGGCGTCGCAGAAGCAGCAGTACCTCCTCGGGGTCGAGGATCGCACGCACAGTCTCTTCGCCGAGCACCTGCGCAAGAAGACGGAGGCAATGGACGGGCTCGCGGTGGAGTGGGATCGCAAGAACCAGCAGGAGATCAAGAAGGCTGAGATGGCCAAGATGGACGCCGCACAGACACGCCAGCAGTGCGCCGACCGGCTGCTTGCCCGCGAACAGGACCTCGAAAAAGAAACGGAGCTCAAGGGAGACCGTGACGCCGAGCAGCAGGAGAAGGAGCGCGAAGACGCTGCTGAACAGCAGCGCAAGAACGCCGAGTATGAGGCGGCGTCGAAGCTGGAGTCGGCGCTGAAGGCTATGCTCACCCGCCAAGCTCTCTCCAAGCAACTGAAGAAGAGCAAGAAAAAGAAGAAGTCTGCTTCAGCCTGAGAAAGAGGCAGACACGCACAGAGCGAGACGCCACGTAGTTCTGTCCGGGTTTTTTTTGGCTTGTTCGTTTTCTTCTCTTTGCTTGCTGCTTGCCTGTGATTGAATGTAAATACAATCGGCCACGAACACACACACACTCATCTTTCTGCCCGATTTTTGTTCCTTTTCACCTATACTCCTTGTCTCTGAGCATGTGGAACGAACAGATTGCCGATGTGGAAAACAACAACAACAAACGTAGTAGCGCAAACGAACAAACGCATCCGTGAAACAAGACAGACAAGGTTCTTTGGCTGGCGGGAATGACTCACCATCCACACACACACACACACATTTTGTGTGCATGTGCGACTTCCTCTCGCTCTGGCACTTGGTCAGTGCCCATGCCCCGTGTCCTGTGAAGCCTTCACCCCCTCAACGGGTTGCCGCACGGAGCCTTCTCTGGCGCTGTGCTTTTGTTCCTCTTTCTTTCTCTCTCGCTCTTCAACATATGTGTGGCCCCATCTTGTGCACTCACGAACCGTGTGCCCCTCTCCCCCCTCCTCAGCCTCCTCTTCTCACGCCTCCCTCTACACACTGCCTTCCCTTCATCGACTACGAACTATTCCGTGTTCACAGCGTGTTACTCGCGACTTCCAACCTTTTTTTGTGTACCTGAGAGAACGAGAGCATGGCGAAAAAGCTGAGCCGGCTGCGCGCCCACAAGCTTGCCGTCAAGGCAGAAGCACAGCGTGCGAAGAAGCACGACAGGAAAGCTGCTCGTTACGTCTCCCGCGACGTCGAAGGCGAGTCCACTTCGAGAAGAGCCGTGTCGGCTCGTGTGCGCACGATGAAGCGTACGGCGTCGCGCACAGATCGCGAGCATGCCACCCCTGCCGTGGATGACGCCACGACCGGCGTGCTTGTCAAGCGGCTGCTTGGCGACATGGCCCTCGACGCCGAGGACAAGGCGCTGTCGTCGGTGCGCATGGCCGCCGACGCGGGCGACCGCGCTGATAAGCAGAATAAGAAGAACAAGAAGAAGGAGAAGCGCACACGCTCGGACGAGCCGACCGCAGCGGCAGCTGAAAAGAAGAGAGCAAAGAAAGTTCCGCGTCCGGAGTCATCCTTCGCGATCCCGCTTGAGGGCGACGGCAACGAAGAGGACGAGGACATGTCTCGCGAAGTTGCACTGGCGGCGTCGCAGTTCTTTGCGAAGCTGAAGCCAACGCAGCAGAAGAGCTTTTGGAGTCTGCGCAGCGTGGCACAGGGCACGGCGTCAGCCGTGGAGTCCAAGGCCTCCTCCTCCTCCGCGTCCACCGCTGCTGCCGCACAGAAGAAAGCCAAGAAGAGCAAAGCTGGCCAGGCCATACTGGATGGCGCGGACGACGACTTGTCCTTTGGCTACCTGATGAACGCACCGCGTGAAAAGCAGAAGAATAAGAGCAAGTCTGACCGTGGCGAAGGTGAAGACGACGAAGAAGAAGACGCAGACGACGCCTCCGTGTCATCCTCTCACAGTAATAGCAGCAGCGAACCTTCATGGATCCCTGAAAGCGATGACGAGTTCAGCACCGATGAGGAAAACGATGATGAAGATGAAGAGGAGGAAGAGGAAGAAGAAGAAGTCGAAGAAGCGCCGAAGAAGTCTGTGGCATCAAAGAAATCCTCATCGAAGGCATCAGAGCATGTGACAGTCAACAGTCACCGTGGCCATGGTGGACGCCTCTTTGGCCTGCAAGAAGAGGACGACACCTGGGATGACTGAAAGCCTCTGCCGTCCACACACCTGACACGAAGAGACTTTGGTGAAGAGGAAATGCTCTTTGTGAAAAAATAAATACACACACACACACATCAACGTTTAATACTGCTCGTGGAAGCAGCTACAATGATCCCATTTTAATGCGACCGGGTCAAACTGAAAGCAACCGAAAAAACACCGTGAACAGATCAAATCTGAATCGAACGTCAATAGCTGCACACGGACGTATGTGAGGAAGATAGAAAGAGGACCGTTTCCCCTTCTTTTCTTTCGCACACTCTTCACCCTCACTCACGCTACGCATAAGGCGCGTAACGGCACATGGATGACCGCACATACAGAGAGCAGATGCGCGTGTGTGTGTGTCTGTCTGATGTCCATCCGTCACCTAACACCACTGTCACACGTTATTCTCACCATTTTCCCGCTTCCACTTCCGCCACTTCACTACGACCTACAACAACACTAATAACGAAAGAGAAAAACGAAGTGAATATTTCAAGACGACACCCAATCATTTCTTTTTCTCTACACCACGCCGTATTGACAATGGCGCAACCTCCGACGAGTACGTCGTTTCGCAAGTTTAACGTGGTTGCACGCGACACCAACTACCGCACCTCCACAACCATCGTCACAGCGAGTCTCCCAGGCACGCCTGGTGACCACGACGTCTACGTCCGCACTCACTACCTCGGCATCAACGCGTCAGATATGGTTTATCTCGCGACGCCATCGAGTCCCGTGCCGCGCGACTGGGGCTTTGAGGCCATCGGCGTCGTGGAGAAGGTCGGCGCGCTCGTCAAGTCCGTGAAGGCCAATGACGTGGTCGGCTTTCTCCACCGCGGGGCGTTTGCGGAGTACGTCGCCGCGAACGAGGCGGAGTGCATCCCGTTTCCAGAGATGAAGCCTGAGTTTATGGATGTGATTCTGAGTGGCATGACGTCTGCCATCGCCCTCGGTGAGAAGGCAGAGCCGAAGAAGGGTGACATCGCCTTTGTCACGGCTGCCGCGGGTGGCGCCGGCCACTTGGCCGTCCAGCTGCTCAAGCATCACTACGGCTGCACCGTGATCGGCACCTGCTCCTCACCCGACAAGGCCGAATTTCTGCGCCGCATCGGCTGCGACCACGTGCTCAACCACCGCACCGATGACATCGATGCGCGCCTGACGGAGCTCGCCCCGAAGGGAATTGATATCGTGTTCGAGGGCGTGGGAGGGGAGCTGTTCAATACCGCTCTTCGTCACACGGCCGTGTGTGGTCGTGTCGTTGTCATTGGCCACATCAGTGATTACAAATCAGGCGAAAAGACGCCGTGGCACCACCCAGATGGCATCACGCTCGCGATGTTTCTGCTCACCAACTCCATCTCTGTCCGCTATTTCCATCTGTCGCTCATGCACGCCTACGCGGGCAAGTACGTGCGCCAGATGCTGGAGGAGTACGCTGCTGGGCGCCTGTCTCTCCACATTGATCACACCAAGTCGTTCAAGGGGCTCGAGGGAGTGTACGACGCCTTGGACCATTTGTACTCCGGCACCAGCTTCGGAAAAATTGTGGTGGAGCTGTGAGAGGCCAGTGTGGGTGCGTTGAGAACACACAAAAAAGGGGCAAACACGTAACGTGAAGAACAGTGGAGAGAAGAGAATGAAGACTTTTGCAAACAAGTAAAACCACAAGCGCTTGCTCTTGTGCACTGTCGTCGTCATGCGTTCTTTTTCTTCATGTTGCTCTTCTTTTATACCTATTATTCTATTCATTTTTTTTGATTGCATTCCGTGGATCAGAAACCGGAAACCCAATGCAAGCTCTTCTGGATTGTTTTCCCGCCCCGTCTGTTCGTTTGCTGTGAGCTACAGGAGTTGCATTTCACACTTGTGGTGTTCCCATTTTTCTCCCTCCCTTTTCACCCACTTTTTTTTCTTCTTCCCGTATCGACACACACAAACGCGTTCACGCCACAAAAGCAAGTAGACAGCCAGTGCACAGCTTCGTGACGTTTCGCTGACGCACTGCGACATCCATCTCTCCCTCTCCGCTCTGCAGAGATACGCATATCGAACACACATTTCATCACTGAGAGTGCACACATTCTCTCGTTTGCTTAGTTCTTGTTATTGTTCTCTGTGGGTCTTCGAGCAAGCTCATCTCGCACCAGTGTCATCATACTCTAACTTTCAGACCCTCCACCACACCCCACCACCTTCATTCTCGGCTTCGTCTGTCTAGAAACACCAAAAAAAAAAGACAAGTGTGCGAGTGAATTATCGTTTCACTTTCACTCTCTCTTCCCCATCCTCCTTCTCCCTGAACACTTTTCCCCTGTCGCGACATGGCTGAAACGCCCCTCATGACGCGCCTTGAGTTCGCGGCGCACGACACGGCCATGGGTGTCTGCCACCACAGCACCGAGATCGCCCTCATCACCATCGCCAGCGTGTTGGCGTACGCGGTGGCGCGGCACTACATCCCCATCACTGCCGAGACACTCTTTGACCGCAACATCTTTGGCATTGACATTAACAAGACGACACCAGAGGAGCGGAAAAAGTTCGCTGAAGCGCGTGCGACCGGTGGTGCGCGCGAGAAGGACTTCCGCGCCAAGGCGGTGCCCGAATCACTCGGCATCGTCGTTGGAGCCGTCTACTTTTGCATCGAGATGCTGCTGCTCGTCTCTCTTGGTGGGTTTCTCGATCTCGCCGGGCTCTCTGGGCCTCTCGTGACGATCAGCGTGATGCTGCTGCTGGGTTTCGTCGATGACGTGCTGGATGTGCGCTGGCGCTACAAGCTCATCCTCTCCGCCATTGGCGCGCTACCGCTTGTGCTGGCCTACGACGGCAGCTTGTCTGTGCTGGTGCCGCCGACGATCACTTCGTGGCTCTCGCCGTCGCTGCTGAAGTGGTTTGCGCCGTCGCCCATCGCAGCGACGACGGTGCCCGTGAGCTTCGCTGACCGTCTCCGCGACCTGCGACCTGTTATGACGAAAAAGGATGACTACCTGGTCGTTTTTCTCGGTCCCATCTACCTGGTCTACATCATGATGCTGTGCATCTTCTGCACAAACAGCATCAACATCCTCGCTGGCGTCAACGGTGTCGAGGTGGGGCAGAGCACCGTGATTGGCGTGGCCTGTGCTGTGTACAACATTTGCCAGCTCCGCATTGGCGAGACGCCTGGAGCCGGTGGTGGTGGTGGTGGAGTGAGCGAGCTGAGCCCCGACCACCAAATCCGCGCGCTCGCACTGTTAGGGCCGTTCATTGGGGTCAGTCTCGCCCTGTGGCGGTACAACCGGTACCCGTCACGTGTGTTTGTGGGCGACAGCTACACGTATTTTGCCGGCACCGTGCTCGCCGTGGCGGGCATCTCTGGCGTCTACACCAAGACGCTTCTCCTGTTCTTTCTTCCGCAAATCTTCAACTTCATCATTTCGCTGCCGCAGCTATTCAACATCGTTCCATGCCCACGCCACCGCGTTCCACGTTGGCTTAAGGAGAAGGACGTGCTCGAGAGCAGCGGCAATCTGACAATCCTGAACGCCATTCTTGTGGTTACTGGGCCACTGCACGAGGCAAAGCTGACCCGGACCGTGCTGGTGATTCAAGCCGTGTCGTGCGTGGGTGGCTTTCTGGTGCGCTACGCGGTCTCGTCGTGGATGTACGACAAGGTCGAGTGAACAAGAATGAAAAACAGACCCAACCAAGCAACCAACAACAGACAAGACACCACGCGTGATGGCCAACCCCAGTTGACTTGGCGAGGATATACCAGCATTTCTTCTGCCTGTATGGGCTCGCAGGCCCGGAGAGAGAGAGAGTGAAAGACCAGACATGTAGCTTCGGGTCTCCACATCAATATCACGATCACAATCAATTGAAACATAAACAAGCGAAACAAAAACAGAACACACAGAAACACAGTGATTATTTTGATGATATTGAGTGCGTCTGTCGTAGGTTGCGACGCCCACTGTCGAGCCTGTCCACTCTTTTTTTCCCCTGTCTCTCGCACTTTCATTCCACTGATTCGTGCTCACGCGCACACATCTCTGCACCTGCTTCGCGTTAAACTGCCCTCCTTTTTCTGTTCTCCCTCTCTCTATTACTTCCAACAAAAGTCTTGCATTTAGTGTCAGACTAAACGCATCGCATACATCACATCACATACACGATAGAGCTGCGCTTTCTTTCCGGCATTTCGACTATTCCCTCCATAGAACGCACGCACGCACGCACACACGCTCATAGACACTGTAGGGCAGGCATCCAACAGCTTCCTGGATCCGTTCCGTGCCTTTACCCTTCGACACGCCTTCACTATCCCAAAGGCCATCCCTCATGTCCGGCGGTCCCAGCGGTGGTGGTGGTGGCGGTCATCAGCAGGCCATCACCAGCCTTGCAGACGAACAGCGCTTCAACGACTACCACTTCGCCTCCTTCATCACGCAGGAGGTGCCCGTCACGATTGTGCCGCGCTTCACGATGGACGCCATCGACGGTCTCGGCGGCCGCTTTGGGCCCTTCACGCCGAACTACCCGGTCGAGGTGCCTCTGTGGCTCGCGCTGCATCTCAGGCAAACGGACGCGTGCACCGTGCAGGCGCCGAGCTATCTGCGCGTGCCGTGGCTGCAGCAGGTCTTGGCGCGTGAGCAAACCAGTGCCAGTGGGTTCGAACCGCTGCCGTTCTACTTCTTCGAGGTCGCGAAGCTCCTGTGCAGCTCAACGGGTGGCGCGCAGGGGGACGTCCCGGCCGTCGCGGAAGTGCTGCGCCTGGTCGGTGACATCAAGGCACTGCGTCAGCAGAAGCTTCAGCGTAGCATGGCGGTCTTTGAGGCGGAGGACAGGCCCATGCTGATCCCAGGCATCAAACTCACCAGCATCGTCCACAACGAACTCCTTTTCCTGCGCCACAGCTTTGCACTCGTGCTGCAGCAAGCCGCCGAGATGGAGCAGAGCCGTGCGCAGCCACTGACCACCACCGCACCGATTGGACCGGGCGGGTCGCTGGCGTCTTCACCGGACGGAACGACCACCGGCAGCCGTCGCGCCGGAGGCCGGCGACCATCATCCATGGCGGACACGAGCACCATCGTCAGCGGTGGTGGCGATGGCACGACGCTGGCGTCGGCACGTCCGTCTGGGGACATGGCATCGATGACGGACACCGCGACCAGCCCTTCGCGCACCACAGTCGCGGACGGCGAAGTGCCGTCCGAGGCCTTTTTGAGTCAGGACACGACGACCACGACACCGCAACAGCAGGGGGCGCCGGCTGTGCCCGCCGTGAAGAAACGACGCACGCTGCGCCAGACGTGAGGAGCGGGGGGGGGGGGGAGGGAGCACATTGCCGGCGCGGCACGTGCAAAACTTGAAAAGAAGGGTCTCTCTCTCTCTCTGTCTCTCTGTGTTTTAAACTTCCTCGATACACTGCGGCACATACACTCACACGCAACCGATACACAAAAACGATGTTGAAAAGCGGTCAATCTTGCTTGCTCACGTGTCAATACATAACTTGATATGAACCAAAGGTGGGAGGCGGAGGGGAGCGATAGTCGAGGACACTTTCTTCCTCCTCTTCCCTTCTCACTTTCACTTGAAATACTGGCCACACTTTCCCAGTTTTCGTCCCCAACGAGTGGCCGTTCATCCCTTCCCTATTTCCCACCTCACTGCCTCTCTCTTTCGCTTCCCGTCATTCCCGTCTTGCCGGTAGTAGCACCGCGTTCTGACAAGAGGATAGTGTTTAGTGCCTCCTCGCTCTCGGTACTTCGCTTTTGTGACTCCGCTTCGCTTGTTTTTTCTCCCCTCAGTACTTTCATCTAGACAAAAGCGGTGGAGAGAGACAGAACGATCGAGAAACAGAGAAAGACATAGCCGCCACTCATTCGTTTTCGCAGTTATTCGATTTGATTCTTTTATTGTTTTTTCTCTCTCTTCGAGAAAAGGTGTCTTGTTGCTTTTTTGTTTTGTTTTAATCCATCTTCATTTTTCTTTTGTTGTTCTCCTCTTGGCTGCACAATATTCCCTAGAGCACAGTGGCATTAGAAAGAATCCATAAACGCCGCTGTTGCAGACCATTACAAGAGGAGGAAGAGAACAAAAAGTGAAACTCCCCCAAACAATAAAACCAAGCTTGTGCTACTACTCAAAAAAAAAACGATTGAGAGAGACGTCTCCTCAACTACTGGAATCACCACCAGCAAACCAAACCCACAAGCAAGCACACGTCTCACGGCAACCATGATGAAACGCCTGATGACGAACCCGTACAGGCGGGAGTCGAGCAACCCAGAGCTGGAGATCATTCTGCAGGACGAGGCGTACTTCCCAGGCGACACCCTGGTCGGCCTCGTGCGCTTGGACCTCGAGTACCCCTTCGATTTGGTCACCCTCGAAGTGGAGATCACCGGCGCCGAGAGGGCGGTCGTGGGCGGCTTTCTCTACACGGCAACGAACCCCGAGGTGAAGCGGACGACGTACTACCAGCAGTACGTGACGCTGCTCGGCATGTCGCACGATGTGCTCGTCGCAAACGCGGGTATCAAAAAGTCGTCCGCGTTCTTCCGTCCTGCGGCCTACCTGCCCACACGCAAGGACGCCCCGGCCGCGCAGTTTCGCCCCGTCGAGGATGCCGAGAGCGAGGAGAACAACAGCGGCGAGGCACCACCACTGGACTCGGCCAGTCGTCGTAGCTCCTCCAGTCTGTACAACCCGTCCACATTCGGTGACACCTCCGGTCTCGACGTGGTGCAGCTGCTGCCGGGGAGCTACACCTGCCCCTTCTCGGTTGTCCTGCCCGCCACGCTCCCACCAACCAACACCGTCGTGCGCGGTCGTGAGGCGGAGGCGAAGATGTCCTACACCGTCACCGCACGCTTGATCCACAAGAACGGCAAGTCGCACTTCAAAGCCGTGCAGAACTTCGAGGTGGTCGCGCTCTCGGTTCAGCTTCAGCGCTGGCTGCAGCTCCACCGCCGCAACGGCACTGGCATGACGGCCGAGGAGTGCGAGACGGGCACCACCCTAAGCCGCCAGACGTCAGGCACCGCCGTTGGCGCCACGCCCAGTGACGACGACGACGACGGCAAAGTCTCGCTGCGCCGCCTGATGGACCACACGCTGCAGTTCTCCGCTGAGGAGCTCGAACGTGACGAGGAGACGTTCCAACGCGAGGAACGCCGCCGTCGCAAGGAGAAGAAAAAGAAGCAGAAGAAGGCGAACAAGAAGGCGACTCTGACGGTGGAGATGGTCGAGTCCCTTGACGAGAACGGTGTCCCCACCATGGACCCGTCCCCAGTGCCGGAGGAGAACATCTCCGCGGAGCAGGCGGAGGAGGAGGAGCCCGAGAGCCCCGACGAGGCCCGCCTCGAGCTCGAAAAGGAGCAAAGGATGAACGAACTGCTTGAGTTGCAGCAGTGGGAGGAAACGTTCACGCTGCCCCTGCGCAACAGTGTGCTCAAGAAGGCGCTTGTTGGCGTGCACATCGTCTTCAACACGGTGGTGCTCGCACGTGGGTTGAGCCGGTTGTGCGTGACGAGCATGATCGACAACGTGCAGGGCTCTTCCAACATTAGTCGCCTCAAGTACACCCTCGTCACGCGGAGCCGTGTCTGGAGCAAGAAGGAAAACTTCAAGTTCGAGACCAAGATATGCGAGGTGCCTGTCCTTTCAAAGGTAGAAAAAGGCAAGGTGGCCCGCATCGACTCGGTCGACATTGTCATTCCACCCGAGGTGCCGCTGACAATGGTCACGGACGGCGCCGAGACGCGTACCTTCCTCAACATGCGCCTGTACGTGCACTCCCCGTTGAAGACGTACTCGCGGTCGCTGGAGGTGGAGGTGCTCATCACAAATGGCGTTGACACGCGCAACATGAGCCGCCGGCTGCGCACCTGGACGTGCGATTTCCGGAGCCTGGCTTTGGGTAAGAAGGCCGCGGGCCCGCCACCGTGCATCGACCTCAGCGCCAGGAACAAGGAGATTCTCCTACTCGACGGCGCCGAGGGACTGCTTCCAGCGGAGCAGCCGACAAAAGGCTCCGCGACCCGCACACGCATGGACATCCACAACTTTGAGCAGGCCACCTTCACGCCACTAGACAGTGCGGCAGCGCTGCACGGCGGTGCCGGCAACCCAGACCACATGGACCCCATGGCCGGCGTGAACCCATTCGTGCAGGCGTCGGAGGACGAGATGCGTGCAGTGGAACCGCGACGATCTTTCGATGTCGTTGAGCAGGTCTCGACGCGCGAGTACCCGCCAGAGAATGAGAGCTAAAAAAGGGAAGAAAAGCCCTTGATCATCTTCTTCGTTTTCCTACCCCCGCTCCTTTTTGTATGTTGCTCCATTGATTTTTTTTCTTTCTTTCTTTGTTTCCTTTCCTCTGGTAGAATCATTCCCCCCTCCTCATTTGACGCTGTGGACAATCACATTCGTTTTTTTTCTCTCTTTCGTTGCGTGCTGCCTTTGCTAGCGCCGTACTTTTGCCTTGTTTGGGCTTCACCCCTGCTTTTTCGAGTGCTCCACCCCCCCCCCTCCCTTCTGCGCCTTTGGCGCGCAAGCGCGTTGAATGGCAAGCGTCAACTACCCGGTGTGCATTCGGGTTTGGTCTCTCTCTTTTTGGTTTCTCCACCTTCCAACACACCGCAATAATTTCGTTTCCCTTCTTTTCTTTTGTTTATTGCTCTTTCCTTTTTGTTGTGTTCCTTTTTTTTTCTTGGTTTTGCTATCTTTGTCGCTATCTTGAAAAGTTTTGCCAACCCGTTTTTCACCCCTAAATTTGTTTTCTCTCCTCCCTTTTCCACTTCTTTGCCGGAAGACTGTGGACCCTCCTCTTCCCTCGCTGCAATTTGCGTTACTGGTCGCAAACAAAAAAAACGGTACAGAAAATAAAAATGTGATCCGCGTTCCCGCTTTCACACTCCCTCCCCCAGTTACATCATCTCGTTGGACAGCGAAACACAACAATACCAGCAACCCTGAATTGCTTAGCCCTCGCCAGCACTGCCCCAGAAAAAAAAACTGTGAGTGAGTGACCATCGCTCACAAGAAAGCATGAGAACTCCACGGTGAGGCACCTTGCGCAGTCCAAGCACGATCGGATGAAGCGCACACCTGTTCCACAGGTCTCAGCGTGCGCGGGCGGCGATCGCATGTGCACTCTCTCGACATTCTTGTTTTTGTTTGGACTATGACATCGTTCCCTCTTCATATCTCCCCCTCCCCCTTTTCTCGACACACACACACACACACACTTGCCTGCGCTTCACAACGAATTCCACACGTTCTAGAGAAAAAATCAGACTCGATAGGATCGAGAACGAAAAAAGGAAACTTCCCTTTTGGCCTCCCACCCACTCCCTTTATTCATTGATGGACTCTTTTGAACCGTTTCGTGTCGTCGGTGCCGTCTGCGGTGCGGTCCCGGTGAGCGCCACGACACTCTACGGCACTCCACTCATCATGGTTGCCACTGGTCGCACGTACCAGCTCTTCAAGGGCAAGGAACTGGCGATGATCCGCGGTGGCCCAACGTTTGAGGAGCCGCTGCGCGCCGTTGCGCAGAGTGGCAAGTACCGGATCGTCGCAGAAGGGCCTCGCTTGCATGCCCTTGTGCATCACAAGCCACTCTGGACCCGCCACCACGAAGAGGTCACGAAGCCTGACGTTGTCTCCCTCCTTGCCCAGGACGACCTCGTCTTCTCGCTGGGCGAGGACAAGCACATCGTCGTGCGGGACATCAAGACCGGCGACGTGCTCAGCACGATTGCCGTCGAGAAGAGCGAGGTCGTGACGCAGATGGTGCTGCCCGCATCGTACCGCAACAAGCTGCTCGTGTCCACCGCAGAGGGCACACTGCACCTGTACAACTACAAGACCGGTGAGTGCCTCTGGTACTCGGCGCGTGAAGGCACAACCGACAGCCGCACGTCCACGGCTGTGGCAGCCGCCTCGTCGTCGTCATCGTCCCGCGCCTTTGCGGAGGCGGCGTCCATCACGGCGCTCACGTGCAGCGTCTACAAGGACATCCTCGCCTACGGCACGAGTGACGGCAAGGTGGTCGTCCTCAACTACGGCACCGACGACGTCATCACCACGTTTCACCACGAGGAGCGCGCCGCCGTGACGTCGCTGGCCTTCCGCGTGGACAAGGCGTCGCTGCTGATGGCGGGCACGAGTCTTGGCCAGGTCGTCGTCTGGGACCTGGAGAATCGGTGCGTGGATGGCATGCTGACCCGCTCCAAGCAGGTGCGCAGCGAGAAGGACGCCTTCGACTTCCCGCACGTCGACGTGGTGCATTCACTCGTGACCTTCCCACAGCAGCCGGAGCTGGCGGCTTTTGTGGTGACCGCCGGTGCCGACAACGCACTCGTGCAGTTCCGCTTTGACACGGTGGATGGCCTGGGCCTGCTTGTGCGCGAGCGCCGCGGTCACATGGGCAGCTGCACCGCCGCCCACTTCTACAACGGCGACCTCCTCATCACCGCCGGCCAGGACCGCGCGGTCCGCATGACGCACGTCTTCTCCGATCGCGCCTCGTGGGAGCTGTCGCAGGGCCGCCTTGGCAAGCGCGGCCGTGAGAAGCAGGTCTCGCGCGAGGCCATGAAGCTTCCACCCGCCACCGCCATCGCCAGCGTGACGACGCGCAACTACCAGTGGTCCAGCGTCGTGACGCTGCACGAGGCGGCCGCCTACGCGTGCGGCTGGCGCACCGACACCCGCGCCCTGGACTTCAAGCTCGCTGGTGTGCGGACCTCGGCCCACACGGCCCGCTGCGTCGCCATGTCCGCGTGCGGCAACTACGCCGTGGTGGGCTACTCGAGCGGCAACGTGGCGCGGCTGCAGCTGCAGAACCGCAGCCTGCAGCAGTTCTTCGACCCCGCGCTGACAACCGAGCGTGCGCACGCCAGCGCTGTCGAGGCGGTCGAGGTGGTCTGCGGCAACACCGTCGTCGTGACGATGGGACTCGACGGCACCATCAAGTTCTGGGATCTGCTCACCGTGGCGCTGCTTGAGACGGTCTCGACGGGGATGCCCATCTCACGCTGCTGCGCCCACCCTGGTACGTCACTCCTGCTTGTCGCACAGCACACGACGATCCGCGGCTACCAAAGCAACCCACACCTCGGGCTCTCCGCGACGGACATGCAGACGCCGGTGCGTGTGCTGGAGGGCCACAACAGCCCCATCACCGCCATGGCCCTCGCGCCGGACACGAACAGGCATCTTGTGTCTGCCTCTGGCGATGGTGTGCTGCTGGTCTGGGACCTTGCCGCCGCGGCGTGCGTAGGGCAGTACCGCTTCACGTCACCGGCGCTCTCGCTCGCTTTCCACCCGGACGCGCTGTTTCTCGCGACCGTGCACCCTGGCGAGCACGGCGCCTTCCTGTGGGTGAACAACATGCGCTACGGCTACGTGCCCGAGGTCGTGACCTCGCCCAAGTCGGTGCCCATCGACGACATCCCGTTCTTGCACTACCCGACCGCGCACGGTGGTGAGGAGGAGGCCGATCAGGAACGTGATGCGGAGGACGACGATGCCGAGGCGCGCGAGGCCGCCGCTGCGCGCGAGGCCGCTCTCGCCGAGGCGGATCTCTTCGACGCGACGAGGGACGTGGGCCTGCACCAGCAGCGCCGCCTCGCCGAGCGCTGGGAGGAGCTGGATGCGATCCGGACGGACGGCCTTACTTTGGCAGGCGTGCCGCGTAGCGTCTGGTTCAACCTCACCGTGCTGGATCAGATCAAGGAGAAGAACCAGCCGCTGCTCCCGCCCAAGAAGAAGGACGTGCCGTTCTTCCTCGGTGGCGCTCAGGAGGCCCTGCGCCCGGCGTTTCTGCTCATCGCATCCGATGCGGCCGAGAGTGGCACCGCGGCGACGACGGCGCCGGGCACGAGCGACGGTGACGTGGCTGGCGCGTCGCTGTCGTCGTCCTCGGCGCGCCGCATGCAGGAGGCCACGTTCGACGCCACCCCGGCGCAGCGCATGCTCATGGAAGACCGCCACGAGGCGTTCATGGCGCACTTGCTGGAGCTCGCGACGGCCCCTGCGATGGATCTGGAGATCAAGTGCGTCGTCAGCTACGCCGACGGCAGCAGCTACACGGCGAGCGAGATCGCCGCGATGCGGGCGTGCCTGCGCGGTCTGCTGCGGTTCTTTACGTTTTGGCTTGAGCGCGGGGAGAAGGTGGACCTGGTGCAGGGCCTCATCGCCGACACGATCCGCTCGCACGGTGCGCTCATGACGCGTCTCGGGGAGGCTATGGTCCCTGAGCTGACGGCACTCGCCGAGGCCCAGTCCAAGACACGCTACACCGTTGATCACCTCGTGGCGTACCCAACGTGCCTGGCCGGCGCCTTTTCCGGCTCGTTCTTCTAAAGAATTGAGAGCGAGAGCGGAGGTGGTCCGTGACTTTGTCGATCCACTAAAAACAACAACAACAACAACTGCCGATTAAGAAGGTGTTAACCCAAACCTTCACACACAAACACACACACACAAACTGATTCTTTTTCGCCCTTTTCTTTTCAAGATCTTTAATGCGCTATAATGGGCCCGATCAAGCCTCCCCCCTTTTGTGTTTCCCTGAAAGGTAACACGACCTTCTACACAGTTAAATCCAATAAAGAGCATGAAAAGCCAACACTCTGTGGCGGTAGTACGTCAAACTGCTTCTCATGAAGACGAGGCGTTGCGCACCCAGACAACAACAGCAACACAAGTGGGCAACATCAGGTACACATGAAGGTTGACTTGGTGTGTTGGTGTCAAGCACACCATGTGCCACTTGTTCACTTTTTCTCTGTCACCCATGCCTGTTCTGTGTGACTGATTGCTGATGGAATCGTTGTCCGCACCATCGCAAACGCCTGACACCATGAGAGGACCGTTCCTCACACTCCCCCAAACACATCACCCCGGTCTCTCTCTCTTTCTCTCTCTCTCCTTCGCCTTGCTGGCAGTGTGTGGGAGCGACAAAGATTCACGCTTTCCACATCGTGCGGAGTCACACACGTTGCCCCCCCCCCCCTCCCAATAGACTCGCAACAGTTCCCTTTCTTGTCTACTTCGTAGACCACCTAGAGCACAACGCAATCCCATTTGTTTCTCCCCCCCCCGTTTCGTTGCGTTCCTTCTTCCTAGACACACTTTTCTTTTTTCGCTCTTCCATCTCTCTCACTCTTTCCAATGCTTCGTCAGAGTGAGTTGTCGTTTCAGCCGACCATTACGGAGACGAGTCGGTGCCTGGCGGCGGAGCTGTCTCCCATCGCCCAGCGGCAGGCCGAGGACCAGGCCAGGCGTTTCGCGCGGCTCGAGGCGCTGCGTCAAGAGGTGGTCAAGGCACGGCAGGTCGACGAGACGTTCACCCCGCAAACAAATCGACGTGTGCGGTGTGGTGGAAGCGGGCGCCGCTCTGGTCGCCGCCCCGTGCTGTCGTCGGAGGCCTCTTCGTCGCCCACCACGCCTCCGCGCCACGTCCCGACGTCGCGGGCGGCGACGGTGTTTGCCTCGACGCCAACCAGTCACCCCACCACCGCGTCACAGTCTCTATGGGCGGCCGCCGACGACCTTGACGACGAGGAGGTGCGTGGCTTGTGGGAGGCTTTTGCTGAGCCGTGTGATGGCCCGCACGACGGCACGACGGCCCTCACTGCCGATGGCGCGTGCCGGCTGCTGGCGGCGCTGGGCTTGCTGTCGTTTCCCATGGCTGACGGTGGTAGTAGTGGTGGTGGTGACTCCCGGCACGACGAGAGCACGCGCGTGGCGGTGCGCGACAAGTTTCTGCGTGCGCTCGGCCTGGACGCGCGTGACACGGACGCACATCCGTGCGCGTCGTTCGACCGTTTTGCGTTTGTCTTCACGCGTGTGTGGCGCGCGGCCTCGTGCACGCCAAGCCGCTCAAACTCCCGTACGCGCTCCGGATCTGCGGAGCAGAAGTCGTCTTCTCCACGACGCGTCACCGTCGCCGCCGCCGCGAAAAAGCGTGTGAGCTTTCAACTGCCGAACGAGATCGCCTCCTCTTCTTCTTCGCCATCGCAGGAGAAGAAAGCCCCCACACCTGCTGCTGTTGTCGTGGCGGTGGAAACGGAGGCAGAAGAGGAAGAGGCGGAGGAGGCACTGATCGCGTGCGAACTGAGTGACGACGACAACGAGGAGGAGGAGATGCAAAGCAACGTGCCATCACCGGAGCCACGCGACCCGCAATCCCACTCCAAATCCGTTGACGACCAAGCTGAGGACGAGAGCAACGCACATCGCGCCACGTCGTCACCGTCGCCATCGCCTGCTCTAGCCACTTCACAAGGCTTAAGTGAGAGCCCTGATGACGCCGGGCCGCTCGATGCGGACGAAATGACACCGCACGTCGCAGGGCCACGGGTCTCTGGCGCACGTCTGGTCATGCCGACGCGCACGCCGACACGGCCGGCCATCTCCAGCCACGCGCACGTTCTCACGCCGACCGTGTCGACCGCGCAGAAGCAGCAGGCCAAGCGCGCTGCGTACGACCCAATGGCCGAGTGCACCTTTGCCCCCGTGACGACGCCGTACACGCCACCTCCGCGTCGCGCACCGTCCGTCGAAGCCGCGACCTCGCCAATCGCGTCATCACCAACTCCTCCGCCTGTGCGTGAGAAAACGGTGTCAGCGGCACCGCCGCCGACGACGCCAGCTGGCTTCGAGAAGGCTGTCCAGCGCTTGCAGCAGGCGCGCGCCCCTGCAGCCGCACGACACACAGCAGTATCCACGCCAAAGCCGTCTCAGCCACGCCCATCTATGTTCGCTCGCCGCGCTGGTGAGGCAAGCAAGCAGCCGCCAGCGACGATGGCCACCACCGACGTCGTCGTCGATCTCTACGCGGACGATGGTGACCAGGAGGAAGAGGAGGAGATTCGACTGTATGTGGACGTTGAGCTGCCCGCAGGCGGCGTCGTGCGTGTGCCAGTGTATGGTGATGACACGCCCGTCGCACTTGCTGCTGAGTTTGCCGCTCAGTACAAGCTCACGCCCACCCATCGAGAGCGTCTCGAGTTGATGCTTTCGTCGCTGCCAATGGCGTGAAGAAGCCACCACTTTTGTTTTCATTGTTTTTGTTTTTTTGTTTTCCACAATGACCACCATAACAACAAAAGAAGAAGCAAAACGCACTTTCACAACGGGCGCCCATTTCCCACCACCACTCGGCGTGCTACCGCACTCAAACAACAACAGCAAGTCGCAATCAGGCATCACCTCTCTTTTTGACTCGCGCACTTCTCTCCTCTCCACATCCGCACTCGCCACGTTTTCTCCCCATTTCTCCCCATTTCTCCCACTTTTCCCCGCTTTTTGGCCGAAAAAAAAATGACACAAAAAAAAAGTCACTCCTACCTGGACTCGAACCAGGGTTATCGGATTCAGAGTCCGAGGTGATAACCGCTACACTATAGGAGCGCACATGCCGTACTTGAATACGGCGTCACACAAACTCCCTCGGCGTCGGTTTGGTCGAGGGCCTGAGGATGGCGGGGCGGGAGGAGGGCGATGGGCGCGACCGTCATCCCCCATTCCCCCACTAACCCAGACGCCCACCCCCCCCCACCCCCCACCACCCCCTCCCCACCGACTCGACAGCACCCTACGCAATCTTACATCTCTCCACCTCCGTGCCGCTTAAACGAGAACACACAAACACACAAGGAAAACAAGCAAAGATCTCCATTCTCCGTTGTATATATATACATTCCTTTTATATAGTCATTCCACTTTTTTACCCCAACCTTTTCCCCCTTCCCCCCGTTTCTTTTCTCCCCCTTTTTCTCCGCTAAACAACAACAGATCAAAAATACACGAAAATGCAGAAGCGCCCCGACTCCGATGCTTTCAACATCCTGTTGGCCTCCATCATCCAGAAGGGTGTCTCGTTTGTGGACTGCGCCAGCATGAAAGTCACGGATGACGATGTATCTACTCTGATCGCCGCCATGGAAAGCTCCCCGGTCACCATTTCCGCCATTCGAATCACGGGCAACGAGATCACCGCCGCCGGCGCAAAAAAGCTGGCCATGTACGCATTCAAGAACCCTCTCGAGCAGGTGTTGCTGGATAACAATAAGATTGACGACCAGGGCATGATGGCGTTCCTGCCGGTTCTGTGCCAGCCGAGCCACCCCACCATTTTCTCGCTCGCGCGCAACCCGTGCAGCGAGAGTGTCGCCGTGCGTCTCGAATTTTTGGCGAAGCGCGAAAGCTTCGACAAGACCGTGCAGGACGCGCTCATCCACCAGCGTGGCGCACTGCTCAGCTTTGCCGGTGCGCGCTACTCCGACATTGACAGCCGTCTCCTCCGGTACTTGCTCACCAACGTGCGTGGTGCCGAGTGCCTCGACCTCACGGGCACCAATGCCGGTGACAACGGCATGTTTACGATTGGCGAAATTGCCAAGGTCAGCACCGTGAAGGAATACCGTTTCCGCGGCTGCGGCCTTTCTCCCAGTGGCATTGAAAATTTCTCCGCCGCGGCCGATTTGCCACACCACAAGTTCATTGAGTCACTTGATTTTGGCGACAACTACCGCATCTCCGACGAGTTCGCCAAGCGCATCCCCACTTTGATTTTCGACGAAAACTGTGTCTTGACACAGTTCAAGCTGGATGGGACGGGTGTGCTGCCCGACACGCAGAAGATCGTGGCTGATGAGGGTGACCTCAACCGTCAACCTGCTGCACTCAAACAGGCGGTCGTGGCGGTGCGTCAGAACGCCCCGTCCTCGAAGGAGATCTCCCTGCAGTGGGAGTCGCCGATGAACGAGTGCGTGCGCTTTCTGTACCGCCAAATTGCCCGCGCACTCGTGATTGAGTCTCTGAACGTCAGCAACAGCGGCATCAACGACGACGATCTGCATCTCCTGAGCCGTGCTCTGCGCCACAACACGTCGCTGCGCAAGCTCGAAATTGCCAACAACAATTTCACCGCCGCCGGGCTGACGGAACTGTTTGACGTTCTTCGCGAGGGTGTGTGCAATATTGAAGAGGTCAACGTCGCCAACAGTAATCTGAATGAACAGAGCGGTGGTGCCATCATTCGTGCGCTGCGCGAAAATCCCAAGCTGAAGCGCGTCAACGTCGACGTCAATCCCGAACTGCCCCGCGACGCCTTGCTCGAAATTGGTGGACTTGCGGTTGTCAACCGTGCCCCGGAGTGTGTGCGTCTCGTGCTCCCTGCGATCGAAAATGATGACCGCACGCTGCGTGAGCTCGACTTTTCTGGCGCACACGTCGCGCTCAACGACGAGCACGTGCTGATTCTGTGCCGTGCGTTGGCCACCAACACGTGCATCAAGAAGGTGAACCTGTCGCACAATGTCATTGGTGACCGTGGCATTCTGTCCATCACAGAGCTGCTTGCCAAGAACCCCGCCGTGGAGGAACTGAGCCTCGCCGCCAACGCCATTACTGGCCGCGGTGCGACGCTAATTTGTGAGTCGCTGTACAAAAACCAACGTCTTCGCAGTCTCGACCTTTCCAACAACTACATTGAGAGTGACTCGGTCGCTGGATTTTTGCCGCTGCTCCGCAAAAATCACGCACTCCTGCGCATCAATCTCGAGCAGACGCGCGTTGTTCCAGAGGTGGCCCTCGCGATCCAGCGCGCGTGCGATTTGAACCGCGACCCTCCGCAGGCCAAGGAGATTTTCTACCGGCTCGAGGACAAGGATACCACCCTGACCGAAATCGTCTTGTCGCGCAAGAAGCTCGAGTGGGCCCTCGACGATATTTCCCTCAAGACGCTGTGCACGAATTTGCGCGGACAAAAATACGTGCGTGTGCTGCGCATCGATGGAAACAGTTTCACCAGCGCCTCCATGCCCTACTTGGCCGACGTCATCGCCGACCCACAGTGCGACCTGCGACGCCTCATTATGGACGGCAATCCCGTCGACGACGCGGGCGTCGCGGTGCTGACCCGTGTGATTGCCGAGAACACGACGTTGTCTGATGTGTGGATGTCCGAGTGCGCCTTCACCAACGTTGGTGCCGCCTGCATCGTTGACTGCCTGAAGCGCAACTCGCACATTTGCAATTTTTCCGTCTCTGAGGACCGCGTCGACGCGACGCAGCTGAAACGTTGGTTGGCCATCAACGGCCAGGCGCCGGACCTCAAAATGACAATTCTCGCTCTCGAAGCTAACCCCGAGTCTGTGCAAGAAATTGAAAATCATGGCACTGAGTACGCGCCGTTCGGCGATGAGGCGTGCAGTCTTCTTTGCACCGCACTTTTGGGCAACCCGTACGTCCGCACGATTGTGCTCCACGGCAACACTATCACGTCCGCGTCGGTGCCCGTTCTCACGCAGATGATGAAGTCCTGTCCCAGTCTTTCCTACGTTGATCTCTCGCACAACCAGATTGACGTGGCTGGCGGCAAAATGCTGATTGCATGTGCGCAGGACATTCGCAACCTCACCTTCTTGAACGTTTCCGGCAACAAGATTCCCGAGGCGGATGAGAAGGAGCTGGCGCAGCTCGTGGGCCTGAACCAGGGCTCCCCTCAACTGAAGCACGTGCTCCTGCAATTTCAGCGTGGTGTGCCTCTGAGCGACACGCTCGATTTTAATGGTCAGCACACTGGCCACAAGCTGAATGACGAGGAAGCGCGCAAGCTTGCCAAGGTGCTTGTGAAGTGCAACAACGTAGTGGCATTGGATGTCAGCAACAATGACCTCACCGATGTCGGCTGCGCGGCACTGGGTTGCGTTCTGCGCGCAAACCACTCCATTCAGGTGCTCGACCTCCGCAACAATCCCGGCATCGGTCTCAACGGTGGCGCGGCGCTCTTTTACGCGCTGAAGGTGAACCCCGTGCTGAAAGTGCTGTCTATCGACGGCACCAGCATCCCGAAGGAGACGCAGGAGGACCTCGACAGTCTGCTGCACATTAACCAGACGGAACTCCGCGAGCGGATGGATTTGCGCAGCAAGCGCCTCATGAGCATCGACGACCAAACGCAGTTTTTTTCCACTGACTATTTCCTCTCGCAAACCGAGGTTATTGATGAGGATTGCGGTGGCGAGGCGATGCGCTACCTCGAATAAGGATGAAGTGGGAATACTCTCTCAATGCGAACTGTACTAAGAGTGAATGTGTAGTTTTTTTTTTCACAACAAAACAAATAAAAGGAACGGCGATCGCAACACGTACAGACATTTTGTTTGTCTACACACATGCGACACACGTCGAAATACCACTGGACTGTTCTTTTTTTTGTTCTGGCTGTGAATGTCATTCGCACACTCATTCACCACTTTGTCATTTGTTTGAGCCACCTGCAAGTCTTCTGTGACACCACCGTCGTCGCGTTATCGTGACAACCTGCGTATTTTCTTTTTCTCTGGAACTTGCCCCCGAAAATGCATATTGAGGTCACACGATGCAACTATCCTTCTTTGCACTAAGGAAACGCACACCCACAAAAAAAAAATGCCATGAGACCAACAGAACAAACCTCACCCACAACGAAAACAGAAATAACAAAGAAAGTACTAACTCTTTCCAGCTCTTTGCTTGCGGCTGTGCAACACAGGAAAAAAAGTTTCCGTCTCCGTGGTTGTTTTCTTTTCTTTTTAAAATTGCTTTACATCTGTAGGTGCGTCTCTCCGTGATCCTCTTCGTGACGTTTTCTTTTTTTGTTTCTGTGTCTTTCACGCGGCAGGAAAAACAGGGCACTCTTTTCGCTTACCTTTTTGTTTTGTTTTTGTTGTCCAACTCGTAAACGAGCTGGAGAACCTGGTTGTGTATGTGTGCATGTGTGAATGTAAATAAAACTGTAGCTCGCCGACGTCCGTTGCGAAGAACTGATTCCTGACGATGGCACTCGCACAGACTTTTTTTTCTTTTCTCTCTCTCCTTTCTCTCTTTTTTTTTTCGTTCCTGTCCTTCTTGCCGACAGCGGATTCTGTGGAGCACCAAAAGCTGTCCGTCATATACCCAACACTGTCCCCCCTTTTCTTCTTTCGCGAGGTTTACGAGCCTTTTCTCAGTGCTATGTTCACTTTTTTCCACCAACAGATGGTATTTTTCTATTGGAGCAAAAAAAAAAAAGAAACTATACACACATACATACGCTGCATTACTTGGCAGATCTTGAGGCGTGTCCTCGTCTCATTATCGTACATGTGTCCCTGTCCTTTAACAATGGCAACGCAGGACTATTGTGCGATACCGAAACAATCTGTCTCCTCGGTTCAACTCGGCGTGACGCGGAAACTGGATTGGACTGGCTGTCGTGACCAGCAGACGTTTCATAGGTGTCGTCCCACAGCGTATCATGGGAAGCTAAGGCCCAGTTTTCCGATCCTGGATCACAATCGCAATTCTCTCTTTTTTTCTTTTTCTCTCCTCCCATTCCTCCTCCGTTACTTCGTTGACGCCTCCGACAGTCAAAGATGGCGCAGGGCCCTCGCCCATATGATCCACTGTTTGTGTTGCGTGAACACACGGACAGTGTGCTGTGCTGCAACTTTTTCCCTCGTACCCAGACTGATCTGGGGTCACCGCTGACGAACTGGCTTCTGACTGGCGATGTCAGCGGTGCTGTGAAGCTGTGGGATCTCTCGCTGCGCCGGTCTCTTCTCACGCTTTATCCTGCTCTACACGCTAGACAACTGGAGTCTGCAGAGCTTGCTCCTCCCCTGCCAGCGTTATCCGCTGCCAATCCCGGCGTCATGAGCGTTGGTTTTCTGTGGCTCACTGCAAACTCTCTGCAAGACAAATGCGTTGAATCCGCACCACACATTGGTCCCCCCTCTGCGATGACAGTCACATCGGTGACATCCTCGCAGCGAATGGAGTTGTCAAAAAACACGCCAGGCAATGTGGTTGGTAGCGCGCAGACGTCTCAACGACAGCGGTTCCGTCTCACACGTCCTTCACAGTCAACATCGTCGTCACCGACGAGCTCAAACGAGACGTCAGAGACACTTGTGTTCTATACACAGTGCCGCAACCAAAACCTGTACATTTGGTCAACAAAAGTGAAAACAAACGGACGGAGAGACGCCGCCGCTGTGTTCGTGCCGCAACCTGACGCGTTGACTCTCCAATACAAACTGCTTGTGCCTCAGCACGGCTTCTGTGCGGTGGACGTTTACACCTCACACAAGTTTTCTGCGCTGATTGCCGTGCCGCATGACACAAATGGGCAGTTGACAGTTTGGCGAGTGACAGACACGACGGTGTTGCGCACTGAAGGCGCAACAGGAACGGTTCTATCCAGCGACTCGCACGAAAACACCGCGCAGGACACGCAAGACGCTGCCCTCGCAACTATGGACCCCCGCGCAGCACTCATCGCACGCGCACAGGCTGAGGAGGAGGCGAGACGGCAAGCCCGTGAAAGCAGTGCGTCTGCCTCGAGCGGGGCCATCGCGACGGCAGTGTCAACGTCCGGCGTCGTGAATGTGACGCACGTGCGCACCTTTTCAGCCTGTGGCTCTGTGTTCAAAGGGGGTGTGCTGATGCAGATCCGGTTTCGAGATGAGGCGCATGTGAGCGCGTCGTTTGAGAGTGGCCACGTTTCCTTGTGGCAGTTCTCGGAAGCGCTGTCCTCGAACCCTGCAAGCCGTCCCTTCCAACCGCGCCTGCTCTGCGCCACGCGTGCCTTTGCTGAGCCGGCTGCCACGTGTCTGTGGACTGCCGCTCCATGTTGTGCTGAGGATGAGGACTCCCGCATTGTCGCCACATCTGCATCAGGACATGTTCAGTGCTACACTCTCTCTCCACCGACGATCACCACGGCCACCGCCGCTGCCACTGAATCGTCACTCGTCACACCCACGCTGTGCTGGGAGCAACGTTTTCGTAAAGGCATTGGGAGCACGGCTCTTCAGGGACACTTGCTTGTTCTCGGTATCTGGGATCAAACTGTGCGGGCGATTGACGTCCGGACAGGCGAGCTCTTATCGATCCTGACACAGCACTCTGGGACGGTGCAGCAGGTGGCCGCGGTCCCATCGCACACGGCAGCGCTGCAGGCCAGTTTTGGCTTTGACAGTCGCCACCCACACCTCTACGCGGCTGACGCGCGGCGTTTGCTCACGACCACGACCACGGCACTGACGCAACGCACTGACAGCGCCATCACAGACGCGGCCCGTACGGGTAGACCAGGTGATGCCGTGGCGGCACACACGTCGAGTCCAAGCGATGCGGACACGCACCTGCTGTACTTGTTCTGCTCATGCAGTGACGATGGCACCGTCGCAGTGTGGCGCGTGGACCTGCACGATATTATCCAAAGCCGCGCACCACACGCGCTCAGCGAGCCGTAACAGGTGTTGGCGTCATGCTTGTTCTGTCTCTGGCCGTGCGTCACCGTTCTCTCGTGTTCTTTTTTTTTTCTATTCCGTGTATCTGTGGGCGTTGTGCCTCACTGTGCTTGGTGCAATCTGTTTTTCCTATTTTTGTTCACAGACAGCTCACTCACAAGAAAATCACGATGGCTCTCCCCCTCAAAAACAACCATCTCCACCGCCAGAGAGACGATTTAGGCAGAGCCGCTTGCTGTGCTACACATGATCGCCCTGTCGCTATCTGTCATCTCTCGATTCTTCTGCACTTTCCCTCCGTCTCTCACTTCACACACCTCTCTCCCCCTCTCTCGCACGCTCCTACCACTTCCTTATCTTTCTCTTGCTTTGTGCGATTCTTTTTTGTTTCTTGTAAACTGTTCGTTCCCATGTGCGAAAGCGCTTTCTCTGCCACAAAAAGCAGTACGATCGAGACAAACTTTTGTGTGTTTTCCTCAAATCACATCACTCAGCTTGTTACACCTCTTAGCAAACATTCCTGCTATTCACGAGGCCACACAACAAGTATAACCACAACACACACACACACACACACTTCCACCTCAACAACTACTCATAAGAGGCACTTGCGTGACATCAATTTGTCACTCTGTATGATACGCATCGCACTTTAACCTCTTCCATTGATCCCTTCTCTCTATCCGGATCAACACGTTTGTTCTCCATTAACAATCTTTCACCCCACGTACTGATAGCTGTTCCCCCACACACCCTTGGGCAGCTACACACACACACGCACACAGACACATAACACCATCGTTCGGCTCAAGCGCACCGACATCACCATCTACTTTTCAATTTCCTTTTTGTTTGCTTCTTTCTTTTCTTTCTCACCTTCCGACGTTGTTTCTTTTGTTGATTTGATTCATTTCATCTTTTGACTCACTTCTTCTCTCTTTACCTTTCTCCGTGTTTCTCTTTTTCCCCCTTTTCTTTTGTTGATTTCACTTTTTACATTGATTCCACTATCTTTCGTTCTTTTCATTTGTTTTTACTCTTTTCCTCCTTTTTCCTTTCCTCTCCTTGACCGTACCACAAGACACTTGTCTTGCACTCTTCCTCTTTTCAGTTCTTCCCTCACTCAGTCTCTCTCTCTCTATCTGCTGCGTTTATTACTACGCAAACACACACGCAGAAGCACTTACTTCCACTATACCAGTCTGTGATAGCCATCATTATACGCAGACCACCCTGGATCTCTCGCCCTCCGTGACACACGCGAAGACCCTCAAAAAAAGAGAAGACATCACCGTAACTTGTACATCTGTTGAACACGAGTTGCCACCTGTGCGTCTGTTCTTTACACACACACACACACTGAGGGACAGAAACACAGTCAGACAGACACAACAAGAGCGACAAACAACAACAAAAAAGCACTTGCACCCATCAACGGCAACAGCAACAGCAACAACAAACACAACAACCTTGCTGAAGCCAAGATACCCTTAAATCACAAACAACAACAAACAAAAAAAGGAAAGCTTCGTGGCAACTATCACTCAGAGAGATCTCACATCTGCAGTCGTTTTTTTTTCTTCCTTTTGCCTTTTTTCTTTCCAACACTGCACCACTGAAGCGAGGTAGATTGTCTGCCTCTCCTTCATCACATCTCACTCTCTCTCTCTGTCGTTCTGGCTGCCACACTTTCTCAGTGTTACCCCTCTCACCTCATTGTTGTTTTCTTTTGCTTGTCCATCGCTTGCTTCTTTTTCTTTCACTTGTTTTTGTTTCTGGATCTTCATTTATCTTTCATCCCGCCACATCCACAAACAGTTCTTCTTGCTTTCTTTGTGTTTTTCCCTTCTTTCTGTTCGTCACTGTTGGCTTACTGATTTTTTATCACACACCACTTGCGCAGTCTTTCTTCTGTCCTGTTTTTTCTTTGTTCTTCTTCCACTTCTTTATCTTCTTCCTTTTCCATTTGGCCCTGTTGCTTGCATCTTGCTTCCTTTTTCCCCCCTTTTCGCCTTTTCCTTCTCCCCCCCTCTTTCCACCTCAGTGCCCTTAAAGCAAGTACTGCAGCAATCAGAAATCATTCATTTTCATCACATTCTCCCTCCCCACTGTTTTTTCTCTTTGTTTCTTCTTTCCCCTCTTTTTTTCCTTTTCGCTTCGAGGACCCCCGCGCTCCCGTACACGATACCAGCCGAGGTTACTGCGACTCTCGTATCTCACTTTGCTTTTTTTCTTTTTTTCTGTTGACAATTTCCTTCTTTTTTTTTCTCTCCCTTGCCTGTGAGTCGCAACAGTGAAAATAAAAAAAACAAGAAGAACACCAGGTCATTCAGATTGAACGCAAAAAGTGAAAGAAAAAATTCGACAAGAAAAAAAGTGACGTTATTAACAACCATCACCATTTTTCTTTTTTCTTCTTGATTAACACTATATCCTTCTAACTTGCGCAAGCGTACGCGGTATTTTCTTCTTCTTCTGTTTCTTACCGTCATCCCCAAGCACATCAGGTAAGAGAAAAACAGACACACAGACTGAGCGTTGACAACAACAACAACCAACCATCAACCTCAGCCGCAAACCATGAAGAACTACCGTCCGCCTGCATCCTTCAACAAGGGCCGCTACACACCCAAGAAGGTGTTGGGCACAGGAACGTATGGTCAGGTGCTGCTGTGCCAGGATCACATGACGGGTACGGACGTCGCGCTCAAGGTGGCCCAGAAGGATGCCGCGTACCGCCGCTCGGCCATCAACGAGATTCACGCTCTCAAGGAGCTGGCCAACAACCCGGAGTCATCGCAGATGCTGGACTACTTCGAAGACGACGGACACGTTTGCATCGTGACGGAGCTCCTCGGCAAGAACCTGTACGAGGTGCTCAAGGATCGCGGCTACAGCCCCCTCTCAGTCGGTGACGTTCGCGAGGTGGGTCTGCACGTGCTGCGTGCCGTCGCGGCCCTTCACGCCGCCGGCCTCATGCACTGCGACATCAAGCCGGAGAACGTGATGCTGCGCCGCAACGAGGAGAACAGCCCCGTCCCCCCACGCGATCTCATGTCGCTCACCGGAAGCGGTTTCCAGCTTCACCACAGCATGTCACACTGCGCGAGCACATCCGGCCTTGGCACCAACAGCAGCAGCAGCTACCGCAACAGTGATGAGGAGGACGGCTTCTCGGACTCCACGCGACCGGGCGCGCGGCCACCCATGCGCAGCCCGTACCAGTCCACCTGTCTCATCGACTTTGGTGCGGTGCGCCGCCTCCACGAGAACGCCTACTTCGACATCCAGTCGCTCTGGTACCGCGCGCCGGAGGTGATCTGCGGTGTGCCGTACACCCCTGCCATCGACGCCTGGTCCATCGGCTGCCTCCTCTTCGAGCTCTACACGGGCAAGCCGCTGTTTCCCGGTGACAACGTGCAGGACGTGCTGACCCGCATCGTCCACGCTGTCGGCTACCCATCCCAGCGCTCGCTCACCACCGGCAAGAACATGCGGCAGCTGCAGCTCTCGTGGCTGCCAGCCGGCCCGGGTGCGGCCGTCAGCTCCCTCATCCCTCGCCAGGCGACGGATCAGCAGTTCCACAACCGTCTCCGCGCCGCCCGCCAGTCCGGCGTGCAGCGCTTCCACCAGCACCTCGCCCGCCACCCACAGCAGGCCCCCGCCCTCAAGGCTGTCGAGCCGCAGGACTACACCACCTACACCCCGGAGCTCTACTCCGAAGAGGAGCTGTTCATCCAGCTGCTCCTGCAGTTGCTGCATCCGGACGAGACACAGCGCATCTCCTGCGAGGATGCCGTTCGCCACCCGTTCTTCGTGAGCACGCCCATGGTGGCCTCGCCCGCCACGCGCACACCTCTCATGGCCAGCTTCACATCCCCCGAGGACACCGCCACCGTCGTCGGCAATGGCTTCTGCCCACCCGCGACGATGGCGAACATGCCGGGCGTGTCCATGTTCGCGCCCGGCGGTGTGACAGGAAACATCAACGAGAGCGACCTGTACGGCAGCGTGACGGGCAACATGACGACACCGTTGCGCCTGCTGAATCAGCCCGCGCCGCAGCTGGCGCAGCAGAGCAGCTTCTCCAGTGTGCTGTCCACGACCCTCATGAACGGCAGCTCGATGAACCTGGCCAACTCCTTCTTCATGGGGCCCAATGGCCAGCCGCAGCAGCAGCCGCAGCAGCAGGCCCCGCAGCCGCAGCAGGCGCAGCTCACCGTGCCGTCCATGTCTGGCTCCTCCTTCTGCGTTGGCGGCGCTGGTGCGAACGGGAGTGTGGGGACGCCCAACCACATCAACGGCGGACTTGGTGGCATGCACCCCCCACCGGCCCTGTCGCTGCCAGGGATGAAGGCACAGCCACATCAGCAGTACACACAGCCGCCCCAGGGACCACCGCCAACGTACCAGTACACGCAGCAGCAGCAACAACAGCAGCAGCAGCATGGTGGGTCGCCAGTTGCCATGTACCCAGGCGCCAGCTCTGTCCTGCTCACGAGCCCGACGGGACAGCCGCAGGGCATGCATGAGGGCTCCCCAGGGCCACACGCGTACATGCAGAACATGCAGAACATTCTGGTTTACCAACCCGGCTTCTACTAAGGGGGCATGTGTGCACGAACGCACTTCGTTCTCCACACTGCTCTGCCTCCTTGGACGAAGTCGGTTACCCCCCTTCCTTTCTCTCTTTCAAACACACACACACACACACACACACACACACACACACACACACACACACACACACTGACTCTCAAAAACAAAAAAAACCCAAATATCAACACCACATGCGCAACAATGCGAACCACAACTGAAGAAGGAAAAAGAAAAGGAATTACCACGCAGTCAGGCTGCACACAGAGCCAAAAGGAGACACGAAACGGGAATCTGCGAGCATCTGCGTGCTCTCTACTCTCCCATTTTTGTTTTTTTGTTCTGCCGTCGCACAGTGTTGTGACAGCTACAATTCGTATGCCTCATCGCATGAACTGCTCTGGGTTGTCATCCTGTCTACTCAGGTTTGTGTGCGCGCGTTTTCCTCTTCGTTTTTGTTCACTTTTCGTGTTGCTTCCCTTTTTCTCTTTCTTTCTCCGTTTTTTATTTTACTTTTGCTTTCACTTCTTTTTTTTTTGGTTCGTTTCCCCCCCTTCTCTCTTTCGTACTTCTCCGTTTTTGATTTCCTTTGTTTTTGCCTTTCAACTGTGTGTCTCTCTTTCGTTTTTTTCTGTTGTTGCTTTTTCTCCCTTTACTGATTTTGCTCTTGCAGTTTTTCCGTTTTTTCTTTTTTTGCCACGGCTCTCTCTCTCTCTTTTCTTTTTCTTTTCTCTCCTCTTCTCTCGATCCCTTCGTTTGATTCCACGTGGGGATCTTCGCCACGTCTCACCACACCGTCACGCACACTGAGAAGCCTGGACTCTGACGACGCCGAATACGACGACAGGGCCAGGTCTTTTTGCTCTTGTACTCGCCCCCTCATTTAACTTCTTGTCGAGGCGAGTCTTTTTTTTCCCTCCTCCCAAAGAATGGCTGAGGACGTGCGCACTGAGAGAGAGAGATAGAAGGAATTGGAGAGTCAAGTTAAAAACAACAACAACAACAAACAAACACAAACATCAAAAGCGCCACCGAACGGGGGTTGTTCGACTCTGTCTTCGCGATAGCAAATTGTCACGGAGAGAGAAGGGCCAACACAAGATGAGCGGGAATCTACCTAGACAAAGATCTTTTATTCTCTCTCCCTTAACACACTCTTTTTTTTTTTCTCCCCTCCCTCTGGATTCAGTCGTTTGCTATTTTCAACTAATTCTTCACTTTTTTTTTTTGCGTGTGCTTTTCCCTTTTCTCTTTCTCTCTTTCTCTCTTTCTCTCGTTTGTTCGGTTTCCACTACTTTTCTTTTTTTCATCTTCTTCTTCGCTTTTACTTGCTCTCGCTCGGGGTTCTCTCTCAAAAGGCCATTTTTAAAGAGATATGGGAAGAAACAAGATCACTGGGCCTCCAACATTTTTCGGGGTCATCCACAGACCCAATCGGGTCCCACCTCGCCCCCAGCTGCGCCACAGTGATTGTGCAAGGCAGCCTGCACACATCCGCTGTTGTTTCTATTTGTCTCCCTCTCCCTCCCCACACACCAAAAAAAAAGAAGCCCCTTTTGTTGTTCTTTCCATCTTTTTTTTCTTTCTTTCCCTTGGGCTTATCTTTTCCTCTCTCTATTTCCCCCTTCCCCCCCTTTTCACCTCATTTCTTTCTTCTTTCTTTTCGGTTCTCTTGCTTTTTTATTTATAACTACTATCGTGTCTTTACCAATCTTGCTTCTCGTTTCGTTTTTTGTTTGTTTGCATGTAAGTTTTTTTTCGTTCACACACACACACTGTTTTCTTCGGTTCAATCATTTGCGACTTCCCCGCATCTCTCTTCCGCGCATGCGACGTTCATTTTGGTGTTGTTTCGTGTTTCATTGTGTGCTGCATCCAGTGTCTGCCTTGCCATATGATAAGCTTCATCAACAGTCTTGTTGCTGTTATTGCTGTTGTGGCTTTCAAGTATCGAACAAGTGTTTTTTTCTTCATTTTTTTCTTTGTTTCCCACCTTCCTGAGCAGCTTTGCGCACGCGACCCCACGAAACGCACCACTGAACGCCGCGGATGATGATTTGTTGCGACCGCTCACCAACCACTTTGCCACCGTTTACAGACAACGTGCTGAATGAAACAACAAAAAACAGAAAAACAACAGTTGCGACCGACAACAAGAGCAACTGAACAAACACAACACTTTAAAAAACAACAACAGTATAACATAGCGAAGGTCGTGGGCACTGTGGAAACAGTAGGTCACCAGTCTTCGAACTCACGGAGGGATACGCTCCGCGCTCTCATGAGCAGTGACTAAATCAGTGGACGTAAACACACACACACACACAACACATGTCATCTCGATTTATTCATGACCTCTCACAGGGTTTCCGCTGACGTGTTTTCAGAAACGAAAGATGTTAAAGGAAAAGCAATACATATCTGACCAGAGAGAGAGAGAGAGGAGAATGAGAGCGAAAGAAGAAAAAGACAGTACACACTTTTGAGTTCAGCAGGGCTACAACGATGATGCACTGATTGGCTCACTCACTGCTTCTTTTTTTCTTCTTCCATCTCTCTGTTTGTCTCGCAATCTCTTGCGCTTTTTCCCTCTTTGAAAGGCGTCATGTAGTCTGAGTATACGGTTCATGTGCTCAGCCTTTGGCTCTCTCCCCCCTTTTACTCTTTCTCTTTCTTTCACACACACACACACACACACTTGTGTACCGCGCTCAATGTCGACAAGCCCAGGTCACAGACACCTCCCTGCATTTCAGTTTTCTTTTTTTCTTTTCGTCACGTCATGTACACTCTTCAGGGTTGGGTCTCTTGGGTGCAAGCGCGTGCACGCATGTGTGTGTGTGTGTGCGTTGGGGTGGGGGCACGAGGAGCCCCACTTGCATGGACACTTTCTGTGTTAGACCTGGTGCTCTCTCTATGTTGTTTCTCACCTTCTTTCCTTTTCTTTTTTTGTTTTTGTTTTTGTTTTCGAGTGTTTGATGTTGCTCTTGCTCTTGCTTCTTTTTTTTTTCATTATTTCATTTCTATTTTACCATTTGTTTGTTTACTTGATACGCCATATAAAAACTTGTATATTATTCTTCCACACTCACACACCCATAACAAGAACGACAAAACAAATAACCAAACCAACAACAAACAAACAAACAATAACACCAAACACCAAACACAACAACAGTGGAAGGGATGCCGCTTTACCAAGCGGTCGCACATTTTTTTCCTTTGCTAGCGGTAGCACCTTCTTCGATTTCTTTCTCCATCTCTCTTTCATCCACTCAGAGCGATAACTTGTGACTGTGGGCTGGCCGATGAGGAACCAACAAAAAGCAGCAGCACATCACCCGATATCCGGTTTCTGAGACAACGAAAAAGAACAGACAAGCGAAAGAAACCCCAACAGAAGATGCTCGTCAGACACTGAAGCACCACTTCACACGTCTCGGATGAGGGGAGGTATGAAAGGAAGCGTGCCCGCGTCGAGAAGGGAAGACGCGCCAGTGACGTGCCGTATTTGGCGCCTTCTTATTCCTTGCCCCCCGTTTTTTTCTTCTCCTTCTGCGGCGCACAACCACAACCACACACGTACGTACGCAGACGCGCGCACAAGAAGAGACACAACTCCAGCCACCGTGACAACCGAAGAGAACAGAAAAAAGGCCACATGCCATAGCGGACAACAACAAAACATCAAGCACAACGACAACGGAGCAACAACGACAAAAAAAGAGGAAACAATGTCGTTGTCACTCATCAACGTGAGAACGAAAGATAAAAGAGTAGAAGAAGGAGTACTGTATATCCACGGAAGTAAGGTGTGGATAAAGAGACACACTCGTGTGCGCTTGTACATGTGCGTGCCCCTCTCCTCGCCCCTCCGTCTCTCTCTCTCTCCTGATTTCCCTCCGCTCTTCTCTCAGTGGCGAACGCTCACTTTGGGAAAATATGGAGGGTGACAGTCAGTCAAGAAAACTGACGAGCATGGAGTTCTCCTCACGTTGTGTACACACACGCGTTGTCGTTGATCTGCTGGACTGGCGCCTTCACTTTTTGATTTTTTTTTACTTGTCGTGGCTTTGGCTATGCCTCATTTCTTTCCAATCTTCTCCATGTTTCCCGTCGTGGTTTGTCTTCCGGTTCCCATTTTGCGTCGTGCGTCTCTTGTCGATACATGACTCTGATGTCAGAGTCCCGCACTGTTGTTGTGTCTTGGCTTGGATCCATACCCGTTCACGGATTGTTTTTTCTGTTTGCTTCTCCCCCCCTTTCTCTCCTTTCACCACCACTTTTTTTAAATTTTCGTTTTCCCCCTTTTCCTTTTCGTGCTTTTTTTGTTCTTTCTTCTTCTCGTTTCGTGTACCCAAGTCATCACAGGTTGCAAGATCTATATACATACCCCATACGTTTGCCCGCATGTGCTGCACTTTCATTTTCACTATTTTGGTTGATTCTTTTCTTTTTTCTTCTTTCTCTTTTCCTTCTCTTCTTTTTCTCCTTTTCGTACAATTTTTCTCTCCCATTTGTTTTTTTTCTTCACCCTTCCATTTTACTTCTTGCACCTGTTGACTGTGCGCGAGCGCTATTGGTAACACACGCTGTTTTGACTCCTTCGTTCAAATTATTTTGTGTTTTTTTTTGTTTCCCTCCAGTGATGCTCTGAATCACTGTGAGCTTCACCTCTCCTATTTCATGAAGCTGACAACGAAAGACACACACACACACATCGCGGCGTCGCGGGACGTTGACACGATGTGCAAGAAAGAACAGAAAAACAACAACAACAACAATATTTGAAGACAGAAATGTTGCCATCCTTTGATCTCTGTTTTTCGAAGGAAAGACCACCTTCCATGTCGCGGCACTTTCTTCTCACACCTACCGCTTGTCTTCCTTTTTCACCCCCTATTTTCGCCCCACCCGTTGTGTTGAAATGAAAATCGCAACGCGGTGCGCTCTCAACCCGCAGGTGGAGTGTCTTCCGTTGCATTTTTTACTCACTTCTCTTTTCTTTCTGTTCTCTTTCTGTCCTTTCTCCTCGTTATGAAAGTGGAAACGTGGTGATACCAACTGTTGTTACGATTCAAAAAGATTCCTCCTTTTCTTTTTGTCCCGGCTACCTCCCCCCCCCCCTACGCAACAAACGCAAACAACAACAAAAAAACCAATCGAAGCTGTCCAAACGATCCACAACAAGAAAGAAGCGGAGGAATGGGTCGGCGCATGACGCAGGTGATCTCAACCACTTGTGTGACCAACGCTCGGCCCTCTCCTCCCCCCTCCTCTCGTTGTGCGAATCCCATCACAAGCCACAGACTTGCCGGTTGGCTTAGGCCTGTGCACGTCGTTCTCTCCACATCTGGCACCGCGCCGCCTAGTCCACTTCCTTTTTTCTCTATTAGAAGAGGGAACCGGAAAAGAGCCGGAAGTGGGGGACTCAGTCTCTCGTTTCGTTTGCTCTCTCTCTTTCGTCTCTTCTCTTCCTACGTTGTGTTCGTATCCTCCTTCAATGCTCCTCACCACCTCCTCCACTGTCTTTTTCTTTTCCTGTGTCGCGCGTGTCTTGCGTCTTCCCTTCAAAACAGAAACGAAACAAAACACAGCTTCAGTCGGTGCACGACCAACGCGGTTTCTGTGTGTTTCTCCGTACTCTGTTTTTTCCCCCTTCTCTCGTGCCACGCACAGAAACAGACAGGCAGACACAATCCTTTGAACACGGCTTTGATCATGTCACGTCCGTCTGCGGCGAGCTACTATTCGGAGACTGACCCATACAGCCCTGTCTACAGCGGGTCCGACAACACACGCAAGGCATCCGTGGCCGAAAGCACCGACAGCACGGCGAACCCCGTCTTCTTCCACACCCCACCAGCGACTGCTGGTCAATCAAGGCCGTCCCCGCCTCCGGGCGAGCACATCTACTGCGCCGTCTCTGCCCCCGTCGAGGCGGCAGGCGATCCTCGCCCTGTGAACGCTGGCCTCCCAACCACCACCACCTCAATGGGCAGCAGTGGACGGCCTCCACGCGCCTCAGCGGCATCCGCTCCGTCGGCACCGGCGGGCAAGCAAGGCTACGAGGACAGCTTCGCTATGCGTAACGCACAGTTGACGGCGAGTGATCCCTACCGCGGACCCGCTGCTGCTCCTCCTGGTGGTGGTGCTGCTTCGCGATCGACGGCCTCTGCCCCAGACCCCGCGAGCTCGGCCATGGCGTCGTCACCGCAGCAGACCGCGTCCCCGAATACGACTGGCCCGACCGCGCACGACACCACCATCTCACCGGACGAAGACGCGGCAGCGGCGGAGGCGGCCGCCTTTGACAATCTCGAGCGTCGTGCCCGCGAGGCCCTCGAGGCGATTGCCGTGCGCGACGAGGACGTCGAGGTGCACATGAACGACTACGTGCGCACGCTGCGCCAGTACCGCGACGCCTGCGAGGCCCGCACGCTGTACCGCGAGGCCCACCTGGTCGAGCAGGTGCTGCGCAACCTGAAGCTCGAGGAGGAGACGCGACACATCCGTGGCCTCACCGAGCAGCAGACGATGGAGCGTCAACAGCTGGAGGACGTGCACCGCGAGGAGTTCCGCCAGTTTCACCGTGCGTGGAATGCCCAGATTGACGAGTTTGAGGAGAGCCAGCTGGAGGCGGAGATTGCGCTGCTAGAGCGACAGAACGACGATCTCCTCGCACTCCACGAGGAGATGCGTGCGTACAACCCCAGAGCACTGAAGTGCGACAAGCACACCCTCGATGCCCGATCACGTCAGCAGCTGCTCGCCAGCCAGCGGGACTACCGCGGTGCCTCCAAGGCCAAGGCCGAGGGCGACAACTTGGAGTGGAATCAACTCGAGCGCGCGGAGGAGGAGCGCGCCACCACCTACGTGCGGCGCGAGCGCACGCTTCGTCAACACCACCTCCAGGAGCTGAACGCGCTGCGCATGAAGGTCGAAAGCAAGCGGCTGCTCCTCGAAAAGCACCGGAAGCGCGAGCTCGATGAGCTGCTGCAGCGGTACATCAACCTGCGCCGCGGCATGGACAACCAGCACGCGATTGTGCGCAGCAAGACCGGTACGCTGCTACTCAAGCACGCGCAGAACCCAAAGAGCAACCTGAGTGGCACCGCGGCGGTGGTGGAGAGCGCCGCATCTGGCACGTTCGGCTCGCTCGTGCAGCGGCGCCAGCAGGAGGAGTACGCGCAGTCCACGGCAGCTGGGACAGAGCGCGGGGATGCGACGGAGTCTGCGAATGTGACCAGCAGGAGCGGCAATGGTAGTGCGCTGCAGCCGGACCAAAGACGGCTCATGGATGGCAGCCGGCGCCCGTGATCGATCTGGCGTGGCTGTGTGAGAGAGAGAGACAGCGAAGGATGCAAGGGTGAGATGCCCATTTTCTGTCCTTTTAATGTACAATAGTTGTGTGCTCTTGGGAAGATGTTCCTCTTCGTTTCTGTTTGTTTGACTTGACCGGTGCTTTGCTCCTTCTTCCCGTCTCTCTCTCTCCTGGTTGTTCTTGCACAGATCCTTTCGTGTCTTCATTTTGTACTGCGTCTTTGCTTTGCATTTCTTCCTCTTGTTTTTGGTTTCCTTTTTGCATGGGACTTGTCGTTATAACTGGATGATTCCCCACCATTGATTTGATGTTACCTAGACACCGTCCTGTATACTGTCAGCACTGCGTTACTCCACGTGACGCAACTCGCTGAAGAAGAAAGAAAAGAAAAAAAAAGACAAGGATCGCCAAAAACAAAAACCACGGCACACCACATGGCGTGCCTAGCACGACATAAGCACAGAAACGGTTATCCCCACCTTCCCCTCGTCTAATCTCCCACTGGGACACAAACGGGAGCGGCCGCGTCTCCCCCCAAGCACACGCACGCGGTGCGTTGTGACACACCTGTTGCACACCTGCTCGATGGCGGGCACGTCAGGCACCTTGATCCTGCTCACTTGTGTCGACCGACGATGTGAAGTCACGTTTCATTAGCTCACAAGCGTGACGTGCCGTGCCTCTGTCACTTTATTGTTACTCGCACACAAACATACACGCGCGATGACAACGACTGTTCTTCCACTGCCACTCTCCTACTTTCTCCTTCTTGCATCCCTTCATAGGTTAAGAAAAGCGCCTTGTTTTTTTTCGTTGTTTCGTTTGTTGGTTTTGGTACAGGCTTTTTTTTTAAACATAGGATCCTTCAACGCTTTCTTCTTCTTGCTGCTCTGCCTGTTAACAAAGAACGGTCATAGAAATCATAATTGAAGCGTCGTGGTCAGAGAGGTTACACAGGTTCTGTCGTTTTTCTCTCTTTGCCTTTCCTTCCTTTTCTGTCTCTCTCTCACACACGCTCTCTGTTGTCGGCACGATGTTTGCTACCCTCTTTTTCGACGAGGCCAAGGCGAACACCTCTGTCCTGGTGCGCCAGCGTCCCAGCGACGGCGACGAGGCAGCCGACAACGAAGGCGGCAGCCTAGTGCCCTACCAGGAGGGCTCTGTCGCGCATCACGAGAGCCAACTGCAGGCGAGTGGAGGCCGGCCGGCGGTGCCGTACATTCCCCCGCCTCGCGCACAGTCGTACGTGTACCCCACCTTCGCCTGCCACGGCAGCGAACCGGTCCCTGAGCTGCGTGCCACGCTCTTCTGGTGGCTCGACGACAACCGCGACCGGCGCGGCGCACCGGCGTCCCACGCCCAGTCTTGGACTTCCACGACCGTCCCCTCCCCACCTGCTCAGGCGCCACTCGTGGTGCACTTGATGCTGGTCGACGACGGCGAAAGCGCTCGCGAGGCCCACCACAGCCAGTCGCGCATGCTGAGCGTCGAGCTGCCCATCGTGGGTGGCCGCCAGGCACTGCTGACGTGTGGTATATCACGTCTGGCTGTTGGCGGGCACTGCGTGGCTGTGGCGTGGATGTCGCGTGACTTTCAGGCCGGCTACGTGCGCGTCACGATGCAGCGCAACGTCAACCGCGCGAGCACGCTTCTTCTGACGTCCCAGGGCGGCGTCGTCGAGGCCGCGCCACTCGAGCAGCTCCAGCGCACGTTCCGCAACGAAGTCCTTCGCGTGGTGCAGTCGCAGTCCGCCAGTGCGACCCGCGCTGTCGTGACGAGCAACCAGGCTGGGGCGATCGGGTCTGCCAATGAGTTCAACGCTGAGCACTGGATGCTGGTCAGCGGCTGTGTCCTGTCGACGGTGCCGGTGGAGGAGCGCCGTGCGATGGCCTTCTTTGTGCTCACGTCTGGCATGAGCGTGCACCGCGTGCAGCTCTACGAAGACGGCAGCACTATCCTGGCGAGCTTCTCGGACCCCAAGCACCGGCGAGAGACCGCCACACTGCTCGGTCAGCAACTCACCCCAGACAACGGCCTCGAGCTGATGGATGAGTACGACGAGTCCAGTCCCGCGGCAACGGGCGAGGATGCCGCCGAGGCGGGCTCTCCGTCAGCACGGCCCCGTGGCTCGGCCTCGAACTGGCTCGCCCGCTGGGTGCGTGGCGATGGCCGGCGTGGTGGCACCGTCGTGGCGCCTGGCGAGTCGGCGGCGGGTGAAGAAGGAGAGACCGAAGACGCGCTGCAGTCCGCATCACACAGCAGCCACCACGCCAAGAGCCTGCGACGCTACCTGACGGTCAGCGCGGTGGCGGGTGCGGGCTACGTGACGCTGGTGCGCGCCAGTGGCCACATCGAGGTGCTGTCCGCCGACTTTGAGTTGGCGGAGCGCTACGCGGTGTGCCGTCTGCCCGCTGAGCAGGCCCGCTCCCTCCACCGCGCCGCCCACACGACCGAGGTGGTGCAGCAGTGGGCCACGCTGGATCGCACGGGCCGCTGCGTGCACATGCTCACCTGCCTCGGCACCCAGGACAATCGCCGCTGCATCCGCTCCATGGTGCCCGCGGTGGAGCCGACCAACGAGAACCGACTGCCCGTCGCCGTGCAGTGCAGCTACGGTCTCGTGCCACCCACCACGATGAGCTCTCCCATCAGCGCCGCTGTCGATGCGACGGGGCGGCGGCTTCTGCTGCTCTGGGACACCGGCGTGGAGGAGGATGGGCACCTGGAGAGCCTGCACTCCGTCATGTCGCTTGCGGAGGCGTCGAGCTCAGGACGGGCGCGGTGTGTGGCGCAGGTGATCGAGACCGACCTCACCCCGCTCGGCGCCCTCGTCTTTGTGCGCGCGAGTTCGTTCCTCTGCCACGGCGCCGGCGCGATGCAGGTCGCGCTCGCCCAGGAGAGCAGCTTTGTGGTGATCAACAAGTTCAAGGCGGCGCACTCCGCGTACGTCCTGCAGCCCGCGGCGCACCCTCTGGCGCATCTGGTCGAGGGCACGCTCATCGGCAACGACAACGAGAGCGATCCGATCGCGTGGCCGACACCCGCGCTGCTGCCCACCGGACACGGTCACACCACCACCACCACCACCACCACCGGCAGTCACAGCACGGCCGCGGCGCTGACGTTTGTGCCCACGGTCGAAGGACGTGTTCCGGCTGAGGCCGACACAGGTGCTGCGGCTGCGGTAGCAAATGCCTTTGACGGCTTCCACGAGGGCATGGCGGTGCTGAACTCGAGCCCGCAGGCCGCCAATCTTCTGGCCGCGCTCCTCGCGGACCTCTTCACGAAGCTCACCGCGCAGACCCAGCTGGCGACCCTGCCGCAGATTGCCAACGAGGCGTACCTGAATGGCTACACCCCCTCTGGGCTCCTCGCGACGCCGTCCATCGCCGCGGCTGTCCGTTTGGCGCTCTCGGTGCGGTTCGACTCGAGCGCTGCTGCGGCTGCCGCCCCGCTGCTGGAGAACACGCCGTATTCACTCTTCTGCCGGTTTGGCCGCCTCTATCTGCAGCAGCGCGTCACGCACGACCTGCGCCAGCGCGTCGTCTTCCTCGCCGTCACCATGCTCGGCGCCGCCAGTGCGCGTGCGGCCGCACCCAGCGCCGACGGCACCACCGCCCTGCTCGCGGCGACACTCACGCAGCTTCTCGCCGCGTATCACGCCGCCATTGTGGCTGGTCCTGAGCTGACGAACCTGTTGGACGCCGTCCACGAAGACGTTGTGGAGTCGCTCTTGAGCACGCTTCTCTTCCCGTGTGATGACGCGGCGCTGCGGACGGTGTCTGGCGCTGCGCACAACGAAGAAGAGGAGGAGGAGAGGGAAGACGCGACGGCATCCACCACGCTGCCACCGGCGGCCGCGCAAGCCGGTGCGACATCAAGGCGGTTGTCTCAGACAGCACCATCATGTGTGGCGGTGCGCGTGGCGGCGCGTCTCGCACGCTGTCACACCCCGCGCTGCACCAAGGCCTGCCTGGCCTGGTGTGTGCTCCTCAAACCACTCTACCCAATCCTCTTCCACTTCGATGCCACACTGGACCTCGCGGTTGGGCGAACAGCCAAGAGCACCGCTATTCTCGCCGCGGCGATGCGTGTGGCGGAAGCGCTGGCGCAACTGCCCGTGCGTGACGTGCTCAGTGTGCTCATTGACGATGGCCTGCTCCTGACGGACGCGCAAAACGCCACCTGCTTCAGCGGCATCCCAACGTCTGAGGTGCAGCAGCTGCTGGACGCGCAACCCGCTCTGGCACCCAAGCTGTACGTGGCCGGCCTGCTGCGCCGCGCGACGCCCAACGGCTCTCTTCAGACTGCCCTCGCCGAGCCCGTCGTGCGCAGCTTCTTCTTGACGGAGCTCTATCAGGTGTGGCGCGTGGTGCGGGCGTTGAATCGCGCCGCCGCCGTCACGGCTGCCACCGCGAACGATACCGACACACACACACAGTCATCCACTTCACGCCATGGCAACTTCGCCGCCCTGACCCACGCGCCGTTTCCGATTCTGCAGCTCGCGCTGGAGGAGCTGCGCCTCGATGTGCTCTTCTGCCTCGCCCTCGCGAGCCTCGACCGTGGCGCGGTGGGCATCGCGTTTCACGACTTGCAGGCTGCTCTCGACGCGGCCCTGCAGCTCGGCGTCGCGAACGCCTACACGGATGTCGTCCACCAGGTTGTGCACCAGGCGGTCGACGTGGCGTGTGCGTCGCAGGCCGGCGTGCATGCGCTGACGACCGTCTCGATTGAATCCCCGCAGCTCCGTGACCTCGTCGCGCACCGCTGGTACAATGACATCGCGCGCCTCCCGACCAAGAGCGCCTCTGCCGCGACCGAGTCCCGCCGCTACCGTGCGATTATGGGCCTGCACCGCTTCCTGATGAACCAACACGCGTATGCGCAGTGTGGACGCGTCATGTCTGACCTCGCGACGCTGCTGCGGTGCTCGCCACTGCGCATGGCGACGTCAGCCATCACGCACGTCTCCGTGAGTGAGCTCGCGAACATGGCACTGTCGGCCGTGGAGCTGATTGATCCGATTGCACCTGTCACATCCGCCGCCGCGGGAGTCGCGACACTGACAAACAACAGCAGCAGCAGCATCAACAGCAACAACGGGGCGCCTGGGAATGAGGAGGGCGAGCACGCCAACATGGGTGTGTCGCCCACGTCCCGTCTCTTCGGCAGCCCGGTCTCGCTCGGGCACTCGTGGCCCGCTGTGAACGGGGCGGCTGGTACCGGTGCGCAAGGCGCGTTGGCAGGCCCCGCTGCACCCGGCCTCGCCGTCAGTCAGCGTCGCTGGCTCTCTCGCGATGACCTGCCGATGCTGCGCCGCCGCGTGTACCAGGCGCACTGCGAGCGCAAGTTGTGGGCCCGCGGCAGCACGCTGAACTGCACGGACATCTGGATCGAGGGCGTGCGGCCAGCCGACTTTGAGCGTGGCGTGGCGCGTCTCATCGAGGCTCTCATGCAGCACCGCCTCTGGGAGGAGGCCTTCCGCTTCGCCAGCCTGGCCCTCTGCAGCGACCCGTGCTGCGTCCTGACGGAGTGGGTCAAGGACCTGCAGGAGGAGCGGCGCCACGTGGCAGCGGCCTACGCCGGCGGCTACTGTGCCTTTGCGGATGCCGAGGAAGAAGAGGAGGGGCTCGGTGAGATGCAGCACCAGTGGGGCCAGCTCATTCGCTGCTGCCGCGAAACGTCGACACTGCAGAACCAGTTCCGTGGCTTCTGCATGGTGGTGTCCGCGGCGCTCACGTTCGACTACGACGCCGCACTCCCCGCGCTTCGCCTCGCACACTGCGAGACGGACGTGTACACCGCCCTGGTGACCCTGATCGAGGTGATCGAGCACTACCGCCGTGAGGACGGCGCACTCGTGAATGGTCCGGCAACGGCGGCAGCGGCCGCGACCTCGTCTTCCCATGGCGATGAGGAATCGGATGCGGAGACGCGGGCCGCTGAAGCGCGCGCGGACGCCTCGCAGCGTGTCCGCACAATCGGCTGGCTGGTGTGGCAGGACGCTGTGCGTGTCGCGTCGGCACTGCTGCGTGGGGAGTCCCAGTTGCCTGCGGCGACGTCGGGTGCGACCGTCACACTTGGCCGATCGCCAGCGGCGGCGTCAGGCCTTGCGGGCTTCACGGCGGGTGTCTTTGATCCCCTCGCGCGGTACAGCACACAGCTCCTGTCCTTGTCCGGCAGCGCGGCTTCCGTTCTCACTGACAACGCGTCGCTGAAGGATGCGAGGAAGCTGGCGGAGTCGTACCTGGCCGCTCTGAATGCGATGAAGTAGCGGCGGAAAGGGCAAAACAACCACACCCACAAACATAGAAATCGATGTGGACCTTCTCGGTTGCGTTTCGATTGATTTTTGGTGTTGTTGTGAGGAGGTTCACGCAAGCGAACCTTGGACACAAAAAATTTGGCGATAACCCTTGTTCTGTTCTTTGTTTCTTTCTTTTGGCGTGGTTGTTGCGTTTGTTCTCCTAAGGCACGTTGAGATGGATAACGAAGATAATTTGCAGAGAAAAGGCACACAAACAAGCAAACAAAAAACAAAAACACATGTGAAAACAGTTACAAACACCCACCCACTCACATACGCACACACAGCCATTGGGAGCAGAGCGAGGAACACTTATGTGTATCTCGTGACTGTTCCCTTTTGGTGTGAACTGAGTCCGTGTCGTGTCTTGGCTGACACACATACTCCCCCCTTCTCTCTCTCTCTTCGCGTGATGTGCGCTAACTGCATGTGGTCATCGCGATGCCACGTCTCGACACCAAAATGCTGGCTGTTCACAATCATCTTGTTGTGGCAGCATGTTCGGACCTCTGAGCGACACTCCCCCCACTTCTGTCTCTGTTCCTTTTATCCTTTCTTTCTTCCCTTCTCTCTCTTCTACATCTCACACACACACACTGAAAAGAAGGAATAGAACTGAATCTTGACTCCTTTTTTTTCTTTCCACTTCTTTCCTCTTGTCGCGTACGTCTTGAGGAGGGCCAGAAAGTCAGTAAAAAGAAAAACAACCCTGAAGTCACGAACAACCTGAAACGGCTGCTAAGACCGACAGTTATATACCCCTTTTCCCTCTTTCTTTGACTCATTTCTCCACTTTTTAGTGGTTCTTGGGGAGGCGACAGCTATGAAGCGGTCTCGCAGTGACACGAAACGGTTGGGGCCTGCCGCAGGAGCCATGCGGCGTCGGGACGTCTATCACGATCAACGCACAGCCGACACCCAAATCTCCGTCGATAAGATCCTCGCCGATGCGGCCGCGATGCAGCGCTTCCACGCCGCGCCTCGCACGACCGGCAGCACACGCGTGGTGATCCAGACGGCGGAGGAGATGGCTCTCTACCGTCAGCGCACACGGGCCGAGATGGAGGAGAAGCTCCGTCGCGGTGCTGGCGCACTGGGGAACTGGACCAAGTACGCGCGCTGGGAGGCGGTGCAGAAGGACTTTGAGCGCATGCGCACCGTGTTGGAGCGGTGTGCCGCCATCCACGACCGCAACCCAAAGTTCTGGCGCGACTACGCCGAGCTGGAGATGGAACACGGCTTCGTCGCCCACGCCCGCGAGGTCTGGAACCGGGCCGTCACGACACTCCCTGCCAGCGCTGACCTCTGGCTCAAGTACCTGCTGTTTGAGCAAACGTGCGAACCTGTGCCAACGCGGAGCGTCACACCCGCCGCTCCCGCTGCTGCCCCTGCCGCGAACGAGTCCGGGCACCGCACGCGTGACTTGTTCGCGCGGCTCCTGAACGGCCCCGTGCAGCCGCCACCCGAGTGGGCCTTCGAGCTCAACGTTCTTTACGAGGCCCACTGCGGACGCGTGGAGAGCTGCCGCGACATCCTCAGTCGCTACGTCAAGGTGGTCAATAGCGCCTCTGCCTGGCTGCTCTACAGCGAGGTGGAGAAGAACGTCCTGCTCGACCCAGCCCGCGCCGTGCGGGTTCTGGAGACGGCGATGAAGGCGCTACCCGATGAGTTGGTCTGGGGCACCGTTGAGTGCAAGGTGCCTCTGGCGCTCGCCGAGCTGTACCGCGAGACCCACCGCTTCGACGAGGGCCGCCAGCTTTTTAACGACCTGCTTCAACAGCTGCAGAGCGCCAGCCAACGCGTGAATCAGGCCGTGGTCGTCGCTGGGAGTGCACCGAAGGAACAAGGACAGCGCGCCCCCGTCACAGTGAGCCCGACGTCCGCGCTCGACGCGCGCATTGAGCAGGTGCTGAATGAATACAGCCGTTTTGAGCGGTTGTGTGCTGGGCAACGGAGCGCCGTGAGCAGCAACAGCAACGATGCGTCACCGTCGACCACGCGCGACGAGCTTGCCGCGTACAGTGAGGTTGCCAGCCTCCAAGCACGACGTGCGTTTGAGGCCCGTCTCGCCAAGAATCCGTCTGACTTTGATGCGCACGTCTCTCTGTATCTTGCGTTGCGTGACGCCTACCGGCACCCGGCTCCTGGCACCAGCGCGGAGGTCTGCGCACAGCGTCTGACGGCTGCACGTGAGCAGCTTGCACGGGCTGTGGCTGTCAAGGCGACGAATGCGTACAGCGCACAGCAGCGGGCCGTGCTGTTGATGGAGTACGCACGGCAGGAGACCATGTCCGGGCAGCGGGAGAAGGCGCGCGAGATACTCGCCCGCGGCATTCGTGAGTTCCCGTTTGACGAGGCGTCGTGCCCACGCCTGTGGCTTGAAGCGGCTGCGCTGGAGGAGCAGCTTGGGAACTGGGACAACGCGCGGCGTCTCTTGCAGTCCGCCACACACGTGACCAAGGACGCCAGCATCTTCGACGCGGCACTCGTGCTGGAGGAGCGCGCACTCGCGGCCGCCGGTGACGAGGATGGGCGCGATGCGGCCCACGCTGTCTACCTGACCCATGTGCGCCGACTGTATCAGGACGCCATCAAGGCGTTCCCACACGACGAGTTCCGCTGGTTCCGCTTCGCAAAGCTCGAAGAGGCCGAGTCGCAGGAGGCACGTGCGACGGCCGTACTCATGGGCTGCATCCAGTCGCTCACCGCGGCCGCCACCAAGGCGCCGTCCTTTGTGCAGCGCTACGAGCTGCTTGAGAAGGTCGACGGCGCGTGGGGGAAGCAGCTGGCGCTCCAGAACCGCACCTACAAGCGTCGCACACGCAAGCCCGCGTCTGCCGAAGCGGCCGAAGCGGCTGAGCGTGACCTGTTCGCCATGTACGATCGCTTCTTGCGTGCTGTGTGGACTGACTTCCGGTTCGAGGCTCTCTCCTGGCGCGGCAAGTTTATGGCAGAAGAGCAAGAACGGCAAGAGGCCGCACGCATCGCCACGGAGGCGGCAGCCGCCAAGGCAGAGGCGGCCAGCAAAAACAATAACAGCAACAACAACAACAGCCGCTCGCAACGAAACGCCGCACCGGCGACGGTGCCGCGCTTCATGCCACGCGAGATACCGGAGACGCTGCCCGCCCTGCTCTCGCCCGCTGTGGCGCGGTGGAAGGCAGCCGTGAATGCGGTGGTCACTCGCGCTGTGCAAGGCGGTGGGTCGTCCAAGAGCGCAGCCAAATCCACCAGCACGAGCACGGCTGCTGAGAAGGAGGCGGCAGAGGCGGCCGCCAAGCGTGCCCGACTGGGCCGCGTGCGCGACGTGTTTCGTCGGCTCCTCGACGATGAGCGGGAGCTGGTGCAGCGCACACTGCTTGGCAACCACGCCGAGGCAGCTGGCTACGATGAGACACAAATGGCGCAGCGCTGGTCGAGCGTCCTGCTTGGACCGCTGACGAGTGCCTGGGCCGCTTTTGAGACGGTGCATGGCGGCTCCACGGAGTCTGTCCAGCAGGCCGCACCCGCACCGGCGAAGCGGCGCACACGTCTGTTTCGCGGGAAAGCGGACTAGCGCGATACCCAGTGATTGACATGCGCACGTGCTGTATGTGTGTGCGTGTGTGTGTGACACTGACAGAGGGATACACAATAACCCTCACAAGCAAGATCAAACACGTAACAAAAAAAAAAGAAAACTGAATTCAACACACAAACAAAAAAAGCCCCGAACGTCAAGGCAGCGTGGACTAAGTGAATGGGTGCAAACTGACACGTCTGAGTCTGGAGCCCTATCAGCCGTTCATGCCTCATTCGAGACACTTGCGCAGCACTGCAAGATGGACACGGCGCACCGGTCACATACGTTTCTTTTTGTTGCCGTGTGCATGCACCCGAGCCAATCGAACTCGTCTCACCCTTTTCCATAGTCAACCCTCCACCCTTTACGCTCTCCCTTCTCTCTCGCGATCCCGAAACACTCCGTGAAGTATATTGTATACATATCCAGCGTTTCATTTCATTCCATTTTTTTCCCGCGCCTGCTGAGCAACGTTGGTGAGTCTGCCAGCAAGTGTGTTCCCACAGAAGGCATCACACAAAAGAATCAGATACAGTCCAACGATTGCCACTACGTAGAAAGCACAGGACCGACATCATTTTTTTTTCGGCAGCCATTTCAATAGAGTGCTGCATTGCTACTCTTTTCGACACACACACACACACACACACACGCACAAAGTCATTTACATCTATACGAGCGTGACACTCTTGAGCGGTTGAACTCTCATCTTCCCTGTTCTGTCTTTTTATTTCATCGTTCGCTCGGCTCCCATTTCCTTTTTCTCGCTTGCTTTGCTTTCTTTTTTTCTTTGTCCCACCCTATCACCCACATTGCTCACAGTTTCGTGTTTTGCAGTTCCCATTTGAAACACCCGCACTCACGCAAAACAGGTCGTGTGGGAGAGGATGGTGGACCGCACAGTTTCGGATGCCGTTTCGTACGCCTCAGCTGGTGGCCAGACGGATGGGCCCACCTCCCTGATGGGCCAGCTCCGGTGTCTGTACGAGCATCATGGTAGAAAAAAGTCTTACGGCTACAAAAAGCTGTTCTGGGTGGTGAATGAAAGCAAGAGTTGTTTGGAGGTGTACAAGAACGACCAGGTCTATGTTCCGATGGACATCATCAAGGCCGTGGAGCTGCGAAACGTCTCGTACGCAGCTGACAAGCAAAACCGGTTCTACGTGATGATTTTGCAGCTCCGCCGCGATTACGACGTCAAGTTCCGCCTCAACTCACCAGAGGAGCGCGATCGCTGGGCGGATGCCATCAACCGCCTCATCGCGACCTACTCGACAACGAACCAGCGCAAGACGACACTGGGCCAGGTCATTCGCCACATTGCCATCGCGTCTCGTCAGTTCGGTGTCCAGATCGCCGTCGACACAGGCACCATCTTGACAGAGATCCCAGACGATCTCCTACAGTACATTGTCGAGGCTGTCGATACGGCCCTGAGCACCATCGCCGCGATCACGCAATCCGGTGAGCGGGATGTACCTCGACACTACACGCTCGAGCTGCGCAACATCGCTGATTTGTCAGAGTGGGACCAGCGCTCCACGTACGACCCGACCTCGCGCAGCGTGGTGCTCCAGGTGGGGCTCTACCGCGATGTGCTCAGCCACGTTCAGTTTTGCTGCACCGAGCCGGACGACGTGCTCCTGATGATGCAGTCCGGTGTCTACCGCAACCCCACAATCGAGGGCTGGCTGGAGACGGATCCTGGCTGTGTGCGCGGGCGTCGTGCACTGGCGCAGTACTTGAATCGCGACCGGCCGCTGCCTGTGTCGTTGCAGTTTGCGCAGAACGTGCGTGACAGCGCCAAGGTCGAGGCGTACCTGCGCCGCTTTGTCAGCGCCGACTTCTTCGATTTTCTCATCTCCACTCTTCAGTCGACGGTGCTGGAGATGCTGCGGTGTGTCGAACGATTGCGAGGACAGCTTCCCACCACGAGCAACAACATGAACAACAACAGTCTCGCAGCTTCCCCACGCGGCGGTGCGGCGGCGGGCAGCCAGCCACTCATGCCACGCTCGCAGAGCTCCGCCTCGTTTTTTGAGGCCGGCTCGATGGAAGGCGCGTCCCCGACGCGAGCCCCATCCGCTGGGGGTGGCGCGTTGAACCCCAACCACCTTCGGCGCAGCTTTGCGGGCGGTGGTAGTGGCGCCGTCGCGGCACCCGCGCACTCGCGCAGTCGCAGCGGTGGTGGTGGTGGCGCCGGGCTCGGTGCGACCGTGTCAGGGCTAAGCGGCGGCGGCGGTGGTGCGGGCCATCTCCACAACCGCTCCACGTCGACCATCGGCATTTTCTATCGTGGCACGGGCGCCGTTGGCGTTGGTGGGGGAGGTACACCACGCGTCAACGCGTCTTTTGCTGGCCCTTCTGCGGGTGCTGAGCCGGTCACGCCGGTCAACAACGCGACGGAGCCGATGGCGCTGAACCTGCTGCTCGAGACCGTGGACGGCCTCTCCGTGCTTCTCGAGGCGTTCAAGGTCGACGCCTGCACGGAGCCGCCGACGGTGCTGCTGAACTACAGCCCCAACTACGGCAAGCGGTACCGTTCCGCGATGCTTCTGGAGTCCAAGTTCTTCGAGGCATTCCCTGAGTCCAGCGTCGTCTTCATCAACACACGCTACTCGAAGCTGAAGGAGCAGCTGCACCAGCTCAGCCTGCGCGTGTTACTCGCGCAGCTGCTGCAGACACTCAACTCTCGACTGAACGCGGTGTGCAGTCGCAAGAGCATCCGCGTTGTCTTCCAGTGGGGCTCACTGTTTAGCGCGCTGCGCCAGGTAACCACCAACTACGACATGCACGATCGCGCCGAGCTGCTGAGCATCGTGGCGGCTGTGATGAACCTGTACGAGATGCGTCTGCTGCAGCTCGTACAGCAGCTCAACGACGTCCCCTTCGCCCCCACCGAGCTGGGCAACGCCGCCGAGAACATGGCGAACTTCTTCTCCATCTTCCACAGCTGCGTGTGCTGCATCAACGTGGTGTTCGCGCCGTACTCGGCCACGCAGATGATGGACTTGGACGCACCCGACCCACCGCTGCCGGTCGTGGCGGGCGGCATCATGACAGACACGATTCTGGTGGTGCCGGAGGAACTCGTCACGCGCGTCGTGGGCCAGCTGTCGTCACGTGGCGATGCGGGTCTCTCTGCGACGATGCGGACGGCGGCTCCGGCATCGGCCAACAGCAGCCCGCTCGTCCCCAAGGTGACGCTCCTGCCCACCGTGGTGAAGCTCGGCAAGTGGTGCGTCTATCACTTCAGCGTGCGCGAGAACATCATCCCGTGCGACCCAATCCAGGTACTCAAGGAGCTGAACAGCGACAGCGACAACGACTCGGACTCGGACGGCACCGACGGTGGGGTGGACTTGGACATTGGTGATGCCGTCGCGACGGAGCGAAGTGCCGAGAACACCTTCCTCAACACGCAGCGCGTTGTCAACGCGGTCTACGATCAGCAAGGCCCCTCGGTCGATCTCAAGATTAGCGTCGAGGACATCCTTCAAGCCGCCCGCTCGCTCCAGAAGGCGCTGGACAAGAAGCAGCGCATCAGCCAACACGACACGGAGCACATTATGAACGCCAACCTGCACAAGCTGCGGCACATGTACGCGACCACGCTCGACGAGGAGGTCGGCACACGCTTCCTCACCACGGAGGAGTCTGAGACACTCTTACGGTCGTTCTGCGAGTACGAGGAGAACGAAGCATCCATCCCCGAGAAGCTCCGCGCCGCGCCGGTGTCTGAGCGCGTGCAGATGGTCACCAACTGCGACCCCGAGGCCACCTCCGGCAGCATTGGCCAGTACGACTTTGTGGCCATTGCCCGCCTCGCGCTGAATGAGTTGCTGCCACTCGAGGCCGTCGTGTCGCGCAAGGCGTGGCGCAACGGCTTTCTGTTCGGCCTCACCAACACGGGCAAGAGCCTCATCACGAACTGCCTGCGCGGCATGTCGCGCCCGACGGTGGCCACGGTGGGGCTCGCGCGGCAGGTGGTCTCGTTCCAGCAGTGGGTGCTCGCGCTGCACGAGCTCGGCGGCCGCGACAGCTTTCGCACCAACTGGGAGTTCTACGCACGGCGCCTGCCAAAGGTGGACTTTTTGATCTTCGTGCTCGACTCCATGAACCAACGCGCGTTCCACGAGGCACACCAGTACTTGGGCGAGGTCGCGAAGGAGTACCCCACAAAGCCGCTCCTCATCATCCTGAACAACTATCGCGAGCACCCCATCCCCATGCCGCTCGAGCAGCTCCTCAACGGCATTTCTCTCCACAAAATCCGCAAAGAGAATCCTGACCGCAAGGTTATTGTCTGCACAACCGATCTCACCATTGTGCACTCCGTCAATCGCACCGTTCCGGCGAAGCTGCACAAGGGGATGGAGCAGCTGTGCGCGGTTCTTCTCGCGCGGTCGCCAGCCGATCGCATTCCATCCATCCCGAAACCCGATCCGCCGCCGCCGGAGCCGGAGGAGCGCGCGCGGGGCTCACCGGGTTCTGTCCCATCATCACAGCACCGCGTCACACGCAGCCAAAACCCGATCAGCATCATGCCCACAGGACGTGGTGGCCTCGCGGCATCGGGCCCCAGCGATGCGCTGCTCGGCTCACTCTCGCAATCACCGCTCACACACGACACGACGCGGGCTGCCTTCATGGCGTCTGGCGAGCGTACCGGCAACGCCAGCAGTGGGCGGCTCAGGCGGATGCCGACGTCACCTGACGGGAGCAGCGCGTCACGCACACCGGGCGATTGGTCCGCCTCGCGAGGACCCGGCAGCGCCTTGCAGGGCTCCGACGGCTCTCCGGTTGCCCGTGCGCCACAACCGATTGTCACTGTCCCAACCTCCACTCACTCACGCACAATGGTGAGCTTGACGGGCACCACACCCACACCCACGGACGACATGTCGTCAGCCGCGCAGAGCCTCCGCCCACAGCCGCGCTCGCTGAAGCTGGACGCGCCGTCGTCGACCCACCAGGCCCCCACATTCGGACCTGGCGGCACCCTCGTCCCCGGCCGCACCCTCGTCCCCAGCGGCACCGTCGCCACCGATGCGAGTCACAGCCTTCTTCGCGCCAGCAGCGCGGAGGAGACGCTGGCATGGCAGACGTCAGCGGCCTTCGCACACGACACGGCGCGTGCCAATGGCGAGGAGGACGACGAGATGGATGACGACGACGAGGCCAACCCAGAGCGTCTGCAGCGGACGCGTGGGCAGCTCTCGGACACCTTTCTGCCAACGCACGCTGATCTGAACGAAACCGCACCGTTGGCCTCCGCAAAAGGCGGCACAACCCGCATCACACCCAAGAGCGTCCCTTCTGTGCCACTCTTTGGGACAACGACGACGTCATCGAACTCGTCATCGTTCATCAGTGCTGGGCCGTTAGCAGGGTCACGCGGGCTCATGACGGCCACAGCTGCACCTGAGGTATGCAGCAACGCGAGCAACCGACGAGGCTCTGCGTCCGTCACGCAAGCACCAGAGAAGTTTCGCGAGGTGGCCGACCAAGCCACTGCTGCTGCTGCTGCTGCAGATGTAGCTCAAGCCTCTGCGACGTCAGTGCCCCGTAAAACCACGACGCACGTCACGGACTCGCGCCAGAGCAACCGCGGTGGTGGTGATGTCGGCGCACAGAAGACGAGCGTGGACCGTACAGAAACCGCCACCGGCGCGGCGGCAGCGGATCGCATACGCCGGGCCTCAACGAGCGGCGTTCTGGCGTCCTCCTCATCGGCACCACGCAGCAGTGGCTCTCGCAAGGAGCCAAGCATTCGCGCACCGCGGCTGGACGGCATGGACGGCGAGGATTCATGGGATGTGCTGTGCAGCCCGGCGCCGATTCTTGAAGATCGGCAGTCCGTCACACGGCAGCGCTCACGCACAGCGGTGCCAGGCGCAAGCCCGTCACCCCTCAACCACGAGTACAGGCCCCTGCACCTGTCCAACGACGCGCACTCGCCGAAGTGGTCGTCATCGCACGCGGATGAGTAAAACAAAAACAAAAACAACAAAATGGAATCGCAAGTTTTTTTTTCGTGCACTGTAGTCTTCTCTTTCTGGCGTTGTTTCGTGTTCTGTACCCCCTGTACCGATGCTCCATGGTTTTCTTTCTTCTTCTGTTTGCGCATGTCTAGACTGTTCACTCAACGTACCTTGACAGCTTTCGTTTCATCTCCTCGAACGAGCGTCGCATGTGGCTGTGCGCATATACCTTTCTTCACATTGCTTTCCTGACGTGCATTGCGTGGAGGTGGTCTTTACAAAACCGTACTACCCTCGCACGCACAGCACAGCGTCGCGCACCCTTTCGCGTTGTCACGACGTACTTTTCAAATGTTTTCTCACACTGTGAATGTGGCTCCCGCCCCCCTCAGACCCTTGCTGATCTCCTCAGCGTGGCCCTCACTCTTCTCCTTCCCCCTGGTCTTTCCCGATATCTTTCAATCCACGCAACAACGAAACAACGAAAAACAAGAAACACGTACACACATATACGCCGCAACACACATATACACACCTATCGCATTCTTGCGTCCGTCTCTCCACGCGCGCCTTTCCAAGTTTCGTCGTCTCATCCTCAATTTGTTTTCTGACGTCGCTTTTTCTTTCTTTCTTCTTTACTTCCTCTTGTTTGTGCGCTTGCGGTGAGTGACACTTGCATTTTCCCCCACCTGCACATCAAATCTTTCTCCTCATTGACCATTGGTTTTTTTTTTTAGACATCTCCTCACTTTTGTTTCCTTACTTGTGAGACCAGTTTTTGCTTTTACGTTCGTCAGCGCCACAAAAACAACAACAGCAACCATCCTGACAGCATGTCCGACACAAGCTCCGCAAAACCTCACTACAAGTTCCTGCCGTACGGTGAGCAGCAGGGCAGCTTCCGTGGTGTCGTCGCGTGCTCCAACCGCGACGACGGCTTCTTCAGTGGTGAGAACAACTATGTGCAGCACATCATCTACACTGGCTTCCGCTACCAATGCGTCGAGTACGCACGCCGTTTTCTGCTCCTCACGACGGGCTTCGTCTTCGGCAACTGCGGCCGTGCGTCAGAGATCTTCAAGATGGACCACATTACCCACGTGGAAACGGGCGAAACCCACCCGCTGATCGCCCACAACAACGGCGAGAGCTCACAGAAGCCGCAGCCTGGCGATATCCTCATCCACCCGTTTGATGATGAGCTGACGCCGTGGGGCCACGTCGGCATCATCTCCTACGTCGACGACCACCGAATCGGCGTTGCGGAGCAGAACCAGTACTTTGGCAGCTTCATGTCCCCCGATCCGGACTACCTCGATGGTGAGCGGTGCGTGGCGCGCTTCATCAACCTCTCACACAACGCGGAGAAGGACACGTGGGAGCTGACGGAGTGCTCGACGATGCCACGCCCGCTCGGCTGGATGTCGTACAACGGCGTCCCCCAGCGGCCCCTCATCTACGAAGCCTTCGACCCGCGCGACTCGATGAAGGCCGTGCGACACAGCGCTGTCGATGCACCCGATCACCCGATCCTGTCCGAGTTCACGCCCCAGACCCCCCTGATCACGCCAACCGGAACAATCACAAAGTTCTACGCGCCACGCCGCGGCGCTGGCGAGAGTTCTGTTGGCGCCGGCACCGCCGTGGCGCGTATGCTGCGCTTCACTCTGCAGGTTCTCTTCCGCCGCGACCACATTGGCAGCGGGATGCTCTCCCTCCCGCGCAACCCGCTCGAGGCGACGGAGCTCCGTGAGCTGAAGAATCCTGCGCTGGTCAAGGTCATGACACAGCTGGAGGCGATGGGCTCCGACGTCCACAACGAGGCTTCGCTCCATCCGATGCTGGCCGAGTACTTTGGCCTGCCGGTGGAGCTCATCGCACGCATGTGCTGGGAGTTCCAACACGGCGAGTTTTACATGTGCGCGTCGCTTTTTCTGGCGCCCAACATGGACGAAAACAGCGAGGCGAGTCGCAAGGCCGAGGCGGCGAATCGCGCCATGGAGACCGAGTACGTCCGCTCGGTCCCGTTCGCTGGCTGCCACGATGAGGCGTGGTGTGTTGCCAAGCTCAACATGGGGACACCGCGTGTGATGGCTGAGCTGCGCCACCTCCAGGACGTCGCCGGCGCCATTCGAGACACGGTGCCGTTCCTGCTGCCCAACACCCGCGCGTTTGGCTCCTTCGGCTTCCGCGTGGACTTCAGCAACTACCTCAAGGCAGTCGAGGCGCTGCGCGGGGAGCGGACAGCCTTTACGATTGTGCAGCCCACCTCCGCCACGGACATGGACGGCCTGCAGCGCGACGTCATCAGCGTCTTGCAGGATATTTGTGAGCGGTACAAGTACCCGGTCCGCGTCGTGCACGAGGACCAGCTGGAGTACACGAACAACGCTCTGCATGTTCACCCTACGGACAGCTCGCACCACGTCTCACCGAACTCGGTGAATCCGACCAGTGACTACATCGCAAACTTTGTCTTCATGATCGCAGAGTGGGGCGAGATTCTCGGGTCGCCAAAGGAGCACCCAGCCTTGTACGAGGCCGCGATGCACCTCGACGTGAACGACATTGTCTTTGCCAAGCCGCTCTGGTCATACCTGTGCTCGGGCATGATGAACGTGAACGCCCCGAACGACAAGAAGGCTGAGGCGGGGGCACCTGGCACGAACGGCACCACCGCATCGGACGATTCTGATCGCACGCTGTCGGTGAAGTTCTTCGACATTTCGCGTCGCCTGTACGAGTTTGCGCAGCCGCGTCAGGGCGCCGAAGGGTGGGACCAGGAGGTGTCCGAGTTCAAGGACAGCTGTCGTCGCGTGCACCTCGCGGATGCGGTGCCCGCTCATCCGGAAATGAACATGGCGCTGGACATTGTGCTGATCGATCACTGCGTGAGTGCGTTCTGCGCTCGGCAGAACCCTCTGTTGTTGCCCGACCCCGCCAACTCGGGTGTGCACGATGGCGAGATCACCGCGGGGCTGCACGTCTTCTCCACTGAGAATGACTAACAGTCGCCCATCCTGGCTATGGGAGGACAAGGAAGGTATGTGTGTGTGCTTGTGTGTGGTTGCACGTCGCCTCTTCCCCCACGTTCTTCTTCCTCCTTTCCCGCCAGAAAAAAATGTGACAAGCAAGCAAGAAAGAACAACTATCTATATTCGGTAAGCATTTAACGTGCACAAATGAAAAAGGAACATTCAACGCCGGCATGACAGCACATACTTTGGGTGGCTGGTGCTACTGGGAATGCACAAACACCGAGTAGGAGTGTATATTCTGCGTGTCAGACAGAGTTTGCCGTTGTCTCATCTGATATTCAGTAAGAAGCGGTTTCCAGTTTCAGTTTCCACTGGATGCTTCATCGCTGGTGCGCACTGACAAGCAAGAACACACACGCCCCCACATTAGCAGACCACCTACCCACAAAGGCCAGCGCTGTGACTGTGCTATCGAATCCTTTTCACTGGCCTCGAACGACGCCGTCACCATTCATGAAATTCATCACGCACACCACTTTTCCTTCCCACTTTTCCCTCTTTTTTTTTGACTTTTGCGCAAGAAACACGTCACCATGAAGGGTAGTTTTCTCGGCACAAAGCCGAACCCAGACACCTTCGGCAAGTGGGCAAAGAAGCGTGACATCTTTCTGCACCCCGACATCGCCTTTCTCGTGCCAACCAAGACCATGGGCGCGGGTGTGTTTGCACGGCGTGCGCTGCCCGCCGGCACCGTCGTGGTGAGCTGCCCCTTGGCGTCCTCCATCTGCCCCTACACGGAGCCGTCCGTGGAGGCCCCCACTGAGGCCTTTCTCAAGGGTCTGCGCACCGGGACGGAGTCGCTGACCACACCGATGCCATCCGCACACAGTGGCGTGGAGGCTGGTCAGACAGCGACTGCGGATGCGTCATCCTCGTCATCAGCGGCGCTTGAACAACGCATCAAGACGGACAACGTGCTCTACGCCGTCCTGCGCCTCACTGCGGAGCTGGGGCGCAAGACGGGCCCTTATCGACCGTGGCTGGAGGCCTGCCCCCGCATGGACGAGCACCTCTTTGCCCTCACACCGGCCCAGAAGGCGGCGCTTGGCGTCACCACACGAACGCAGACGGATGATCCTGCCGGTGCCGACAGCAACACCCGCAACAACAACAACAGCGCAGACGGTGAAGACCCAATGACGTGGACAGGTGTCGCGCAGCAGCTGCGTGAGGTGCAGGTCGAGGCACGCTGGCAGGCCGCGCACTGGGTGATGAGCAGCCGCCCTGACCTCTGGCCAGCGCACGTCGCCACGCGCGGCATGTTCAACCAGTGTCTGGCCCAGGTCCTGTCCCGCAACTTCCATCGCGAAGCGATCCAGGGCCGCGAGGGCCCGTACCTGCTGCCTGGCCTCGACATTCTGAACCACTCCTTTGCTGCCAACGCGACCTTCGAGATGCGCGGGGGCGGCCGCAAGCACGAAACGTGCTTCACGGTCGTCACGACGCGTCCCTTGGCTGTGGCGGAGCAGGTCTACGTCTCGTACGGCCGCATCGGTGCCGCGCGCTTTGCCGTGGAGTTTCAGTTCACCACTACATCCGTTCTGCAGCGTGACCTCGTCCGCTTCTCGGTCGACACCATCATCTCCATCGCCTGCGCGACGCGCGCCAAGGCGTCTCTGAACAAGAGCGACGACGACAACAAGAACACCACGACTAGTGCGAGTGCGACTGCTGCGGAGGCGCGGCAAGCTCTGCGTGAGGACCTGGCGAGCCGCGTTGACCGCCTGCAAAGACTGGGCATCCTCTTTGACGAAGGTTTCTACCTTTCTTGTGCGACCCACGATCAGCTCAACGGTGAGGCAGGCAGCGCCGCCCCCGCCCTCGCGTCTGACAGCGACACCAGCGCACCTTCACAGGCACAACACCCACAAGACCGCCGAATCGCCGAGGAGGCGCTCGAGGAGGAGGCGGAGAAGAACTTGCTGACGGCGTCGGTTGTTTTGTACGCCATGATGCTGTCCAAGGACGACTTTGACGACCTGTACCATCGCGCCATCGCCCGCGACTGGGTGCCACCGTTCTTGCAGTTCCAAGCGGATGCGGTCCAGCCTTGTGCAGATGCAGGCAACCGCGCCTCTGCGCAGTTTGTGTGGGATGCGCTTGAGGCACGCCGACAGAGCGCGTGCGAGCAGTCGCGAAGGGTGGCCGAGAGCTTTGCCGAGGTGCGCGACGAGGACGGCGAGGTCCGCCCACAGGCGACACGCCATGCGCTGAATCGACGACGGCTGCTGGAGGCGGTGCTTGAGTCGGAGGCAAGCGTGGTGTCGTTCTACCAACGTCTGCTCTGCCGCTTCTCCGGACTCGAGCCATCTTCGTGAGCCACACGACCCTCGCCCCCTTTTTGTTGTTCTTGTTGCACCTAAACGTGTTCTTTTCTTTCCCCCTGTTTTACCATCACTACCACCCCCGTTTAACTCTGCCTTCTTCCTTGTGACCACAGCGAACGAAAGGGCTTGACGAGACATCTCTCTCTCTCTCTCGCTTGTCTGATCCCCACAGCGATGAATGGCGCCTTAATTCACACGGACCAACAGGTCACGCCGCGTCTCCACTACTCGGTATCCTGTTGACACCGCACAACTACACACAAACAAACAAGCACGCGCAAACAGACACACACACAGAACACAGAGCACAGAGCACAGAGGACACGAAATGAGAACATCATCCAACAACTGTGAGATCACGGAGGCCCCAGCCTCATAATCTGGCTGGCCCTCTCTTTTCTCATTCTCTGTCGATATCGACAATCAGCATTTGCTATTACTGTTTCGGGGCCACGGATTCCTCAAGTCGCGAACAGAAGTTCGCCTGCTCACTCCAGAACGCATGTGCCACATCGTTGCACAACCGACTTCTCTTTCTACGCTCACATCACTCACGCATGCCCAGCTCTCCTTCTCTCATTTCATCTGACTCACTTTCTTCGTTACTCAAGTTTCTCCCTTGTTTCTTGTTCTTCTTTCTTTCTCACTCAGTCGTTGAAACGTCAAGAAAAGGGAGTCACACACATATATAAACGTACGCAGAACAGGCGCGAGGAAGGGAGACACATCTCCTCTTCAACCCACATAGTTTGATATCCACATCATCTTTTTTTTTTTGCATTCTGACTTTCTCACCGTTCACTGACATTCTTTTTCTTTCACGTGATTGTTTTTGTGTGCTTCGCCTGCACCACGTGACAAAAAAAAAGTGTAAGTTTTTTCTTATTTTCCCCTGTTTTCGTTTGCTCTCTCACTCTCTCTCTCGCGCTCTTTTTTTTTAACGTACATATATATCGTCATTCCTTCCACTCTCTTTCTCCTTTCTTGACGTGCACGCTAAGGCTTCTTCCAGTGCTGCTCTCCCATTCTGTCTCTTCCCCCCCCTCTTGCTTTTTGATACAGAATGGGCAGACTAGACCTGACGGTACACAACCTCGAGTTATACCCACCAGCGTTCGGCTGGTGCGAGGACGCTGTCGTGAGCCCGCGCGTGTACATCACCGTAGATGACACCTATCGGTTTCGCACCAAGTTGAAGCGCAACACCTTCTCCCCCGACTACGACGAAAAATTCGTCATTGGCAACACACATCGCCTGGCGATGATTGAGATTCTTGTGTACGGCGTCACCGAGACTAGTGGCTTTTCCCTGATGCGAGAGGAGTCTCAAACGGAGGAGCGCCTCATTGCGCGCACCTTCCTGGCAATTGGCCGCCTCGTGCAGGGTCAGCCCAAAACACGCAATTACTACCTCGCTACGATCCCGCGTGAGTCGGAGAATAATCTCTTCGCCCCACCCCCACGCGGCATTGCTGGCACCATCACCATCACGCTGTGCTCAGAGTCCCTTGGTGAGCCCAGCACCGTGCTCCGTCTCGACCCCGACGCTGAGCGGCAGTACGTGGAGCGCATTAAGCGCTTCTTCCTGAGCTGCGCCCCTGAGGATGTCGCGATGATCGACCCCATCATCTCACACTGCCGCGATAGGAAAGAAATGGTGGGCGATGCCGCCGGCGCCGCCACCACCGCGCGCAACACCTCGTTCGCGACACGGCGTTCGGCAACAACAACAGCAACAACCAAGACCGCTCTCGCGCTCACCCCTACCGCGGATTTCAACGCCGCCTTGTCGGACGATGGTGACCTTGTGACGCTTGGCACACAGACCACTCTCTCTGCCGCCGAGGCCAACCTCACGCTGAAGCCGATGCAGTTTCGACGCCCGGCCGTGGCAGAATCCTTTGAGGACGTCATACGCCGCCTGTGCCGGCAGTACCGCGCGAAGGAGCCGGAGCCGGGTCGGCTGCATCTGCGGCTTCTGGGGCTGACGAACCTGGACAAGAAGGCGCTCAACACGTCCTTCCTCGGCTCCGACAGCATCGTGACGATTGTACGAACGCCGTCTGAGGTCTTCATGGCTCGCAGTGAGTCGCTCAAGGAGACGGTCGTCTACCCGGACGACACCACTGTTGAGTTCGACGTCGTGAACCCTGAGCAGTTCTTTGTGCACATCCTCGTTCTGGGCAAGAATGGGTCGAGCTACTACGAGATTGGCCGGTGCAACGTGCGTGTGGCCACGCTGGCGACGACACACCTCTCGCCGCGGCACATGTTCCTCGCACGCGGTGACGCCCTGTACACGGCCCTTGCCTTTCCTGCCGTGGTGCACCTCATCCTCGAGCCCCTAAACTTTGGCGCCATGCCGATTGACCAGGTCACGGACACCGACACCTTTTACGATCGCCTCAGCCGCTTCTTCCGTCGGTACGACCCCGTGCGCGTGCCGAATGTCGACCAGCTCATTTGTGCGCGCGTCCCGCAACTTGAGGAGTTCATGCACGACCTCGTCGTCGAGCACGGCCGTGAGCCAGGCACCGTGCGACTTGAGCTGACCCTGAACTCCGTCAACTCATTGCGTGAGTCGGCGACCGTCGAGGCACACAGACGAGAAGTCGTGGCCATTGTGACGATGGGGCGGTCCTCCATCACGTCCGCCACGCGCACAGTGCGACGCTTCGCCGCGTGCAACTTTGACGAGAGCTACACGTTCGACGTCGTTCGCGAGACGGACATGCTCCGCATTGAGATTGTGAAGGCCTCGAGCCCCGAAATTGTCTACGGCCGCGTGGAGTTCACCTGCCTCAACACGCAGCGCGGCGTCGCCAACAAGCGCAAACTGTGGCTCGTTGGTGCCGCTGGCACGCCTGACGCCTACTTCAGCGGCATCGTGCACATCTCCATGATCAGCCAGGAGATTGGGCATCCATTCGAGGTGGACGTCCCGTACGAGAACATGATGGCGGGGCGTCTGCGCCGCTACGCGTTCCGCCGCATCCCGGACACGATCCACCGTGTCAACCTGGCCGTCGCGACCGTGTTCGATATGGAGACGTTCATGGCGCAGCTCGCGGCGCGGTACGGGGAGGAAGACCCGACCTACGTCATCTACTTCACCATCACTGGCTGTCGCCGTCTCCGCTCGCGTCTCGGCGGCATCAACCCGTACGTTGTGGCCCGCGTTGGTGTCGCGGCGTATGAAACCAAATGGGTGAAGGACAACACCGAGCCAGACTTTTTCGAGTTCTGTGAGTTCTACTACGATCGCCCGAGCGACAACGCGATTGTGCTCGTTGTCATGGATCACTCCGACATTGGCGAGGACCGCGAGATTGGCCACGCCGTCATCCCACTCGTCAACACCGAGGTGAACACGCAGTACAACGACTTTGTCTCGCTCATCTCGCCGGAGCCAAAGTTCAAGGGGAAGGACATCGGCGCTGTGGGCTTCAAGTACACGGTGTTTGACACCAACCTCGTGGACCACACGCGCACACACCTCATGAAGACCGAAGAACGCCGTGTCTCGAAAGGCCAGATCCTGGGACCGTGGGTTGAGGGGGAGCGGACCGTGCCGGCTCTGCACGCGACAGAAGAGGGCGCGCGCCAGTCCTCGGCCATCTCGTCCATTCAGCGCACATCGTCGATGCGCAGCGACGACGCGACAAGCCGGGTGAGCGGCGTGACCGCTGCCAGTCAGTCGAAGCGCAAATCACGAGAGGACGGCGGCAACAGCAACACCAACGGCACGTCGCGGTGGAGTCGGTGGATGTCGGGGACATGGAATGCACTTCGTGGTGGTGGCGGGTCAGCGAGTGCGGCCGGCACGCGCGATGGCAGCCCCAGCACGGCTCATCGCTCACGCGGCGTCGGCAAAGGACCGCGACACCGTGTCGATCTGCCGTCTGGCGCGGTCAGCCCAGACGTGCTCTCGCGCATGCCGTCGCTGGTCTCGCTGAGCTCCGTGGCCAGTGAGCGCAGCGACAACCCTTCCACCACCGCCCCGCAGAGTGCACGTGGCCGTCAGACCAAAAACATCGCCCACTGCCCCACGAAGAACCTCATGGACGGCGGCATCCTCTCCATTGAGGAGTTCTGCGGCAACGACCCCACCACCTCGGGCCTCCCCAGCGCGCGCACAAGCACGGAGTTCCTGGCCGACATGAACGAAAGTGGCAGCTTTCACAGCGCCAGCCTCGGCTCCACCAGCGGCCTCAGCACGCCGACCGGTTCTGGGCGTGGCACGGTACCGGCGTTGGAGGCCACGCGTGCCGGTCTCGCACCACAGCCTGGGGCGTTGCGGGGGCGACGTAGTCTGGCCGGTGCGGGTGGGTCACACACGGTTCGCTTTGCAGACGCCCCATCCGGCGACGGCAACCTACGTGTGCGGGTGCGTGTACTTTACTGCCGCAACCTCGCGAACCAGTCCGCACAAGCGCCGAACCCCTATCTGCTGCTCTCCACGAACCACGTGAGTCACCGCACACACGTTGAGTTCGCGACGCTGAACCCGCAGTTCAACCGCGAGTTTGTCATGCCGCTGGACGACCCGTACCACGATGCCCTCAGCATCACCGTGCTCTCCGACACGCCGTTCGGCTCACGCAAGCTGGGCCACTGCGTGCTGTCGCTGGTCAACGTGCAGCGTGGCGAGTACCGCACTCGCTGGGCTGCCCTCGTCCTCCACTCCCACCACCACGACGCCGTCGAGTCCGGCAGCATTTGCGTCTCTCTGCGTGGCGAGAACTTTGGCCTCGACCTGATTCCCGCCGCCGACGCCGAGAACCGACTGCGTGAGCGCATCCGAAGCTATCTCGTCGCCGAACACCCAGAGCAGCTGCACCTACTCGAGTGGTTTGTCGGTGAGTACACGCGCAAAGAGGGCGCGCTGCTGCACTCGGCGCTCCAGCGTCCGTCGCGGTTCTTGTGGGGTGGACTGCGGTCCGCTTCGCCCAAAGCCCCGCCCGTCGCGCACAGCGGCCTGCGCCGGCAGCTGGACAACGCGTTTGGCGTCAACGTCGGCGGCACGAAACTTTTCAGCAACAAGAAGGAGAAGGAGACGCCCGCGACGATCCAGGTCACCATTCACGACATTGCGAATCTCTACGTGGACGACTTCCTCGCCACGGGCAGCTGCCAGGTGAAGATCTCGCTTGAGGAGAACGGTCGCAAAACGGCGAAGCGCACGCGCAGTGCATCTGGGTCTGAGGGCTACTTCAAGTTCGAGGAGGAGGTCCCGATCGTGCTCAAGCAGCCGTCCACGGCGTCTGGAATGCGTTTTGCCGTGACGTTTGACGGCAAGCACAAGGCAGGCATGTGCTTCGCCTCTGTCTCTGATCTTCACCGTGGCGTGGCGCAGCGGCGCCGCTACATGCTCGTCGTGGGCATCAACACGCGTGCACCTCTCATCGCGGGCTACCTCACAGCGTCGATCCTCAGCACCGAGTACGGCAGCAGCGAGGCCGCTCCGACCGACGACGACGAGGAGCGCTTTGACCGCCTGCAGAGCTTCTTCGCCTACTACCTCCCCCGCGAGGTCGCGACGACGGCCTTAACCTACGCCGCTACGTTTAACGTGGACGCGTACCTTCGCAAGCTTGTGGAGCAGCACGGCCCCGAGCCGGGCGACTACAAGCTGCGCGTGACGGTGGATCGCTGCACAGATGTTCCGCTGAGCACCGTGCTTGGGGCGCGTGGGGAGGCGGGTAGCTTCGGGCCCGGCAAGGGCGGCAAGCCATCGCCCTTCTGCATCGTGCGATGCGGTCTGCAGGAGTTCCACTCTGGCGTCGTCTCTGGCTCGACCGAGTTTGTCTTTCTGGAAAGCTTCGACGTCACCATTGGGCTTCCGGATCGCGACTTGCTGGAGTTTATCCTCATGGTGCACCTCCCCGCCCAGGGGCGCTCTGAAGAGATTGGCCGTGCGGTTGTGCCGCTTGACCAGCAGGTCCGCGATGAATCAAATGCCATGCACCTTCCCATCGTACACAACCCCGGCACGCAACACGCGGAGATCATGGGCTCCGTCGACATTGTCCTCTTCACGTCCGATTTTGGTGAAAGTGGCGATATCCTCACAGCGGCCAAGACGCACGCCGTGTTCGCCCTCAGCAGCTCTCCATCGCAGTTCTTCGCCCCCAAGGGAGACAGCTCACAACCACCACCACCGCCGCCGCCGTCGACAGGCTTTCATCCCCGTACGGCGTCGTCCCACGGGCTCACCAGTGGCACCGCGAGTCCACCCAGCAGCCACCATATCCGCTCCGCGAGTGCAGCTGCCGTACGCGCCAGACGGCAGACCACAACGCTGCCGAGCGAGAAATCTCGAGGCTCTCCGACTACCACGGCTGCGGATGGTGCGGCAAATGCCGCCGGAGGGACCTCCTCCAGCCCGGATGCCGCGCCGTACATCATGTTCGACGCCACGCACGCGATGGTGAAGGGCAGCCCCGGCCGAGTTCCGGCCACGCCAGACCGCAACGTCTCCACGCTCTCACAGACGAGCACAGGCGGTGGCGCTGGTGGTGGTGGTGTCGGCTCTGGCAGTCTTACCTCGAACAAGGCCAGCCACGGCCGGATGGACAGTGCGGCGAGTAAAGGCACACAGCCAAAAGCGGCCCAGGCCGGGAACCCACCTATTGAGGTCAGGATCATCGGCATCGCCTTTGCGAACAACGACGTGAAGCCAACCCGCGACCTCTATCTACGTGTGTCCATGGGCACGAACGTGCTCTTTCGCACCAAGCCGATGCCGGCCGATGCCCTCAGCACGCTCAGCGATGGCCAGTTCCTGCTCACCGACACGAGCGAGGTCGGCTATGCGATGATGACGCTCAAGATCGGCATCAACCAGCTTGTGGGCAGCGGGGTGCTATGCAATGCGGACTTCAGCCTCTCTCGCTGTGCGCCGTGCTCAACTGAGACGCGTCGCTTGCGACTCTACCACGCCGAGACGCACGAGTTCCTGGGCATCTGCCGACTCCAGTTCACCATGCCCGATCTGAAGATTGTGAACGCCGAGAATCCAATTCGACCATCGGCGGTGGAGCCGCTGCTCGACGACCTCGCCTCCCTCTTCAAGACGTACAGCCGAAAGGATCTGCGGCGCATCTCGTACGCGCTCTACCGCAGCGCCGAAGAGGAGCAGTTGCACCACGCACTGCGACTGCAGCTGGCGCCGTCGGTGGTCGGCACGTTCTACCTCGCCGTGAAGACGGTGGAGCTGGAGGGGACGATCAGGAACAACTGCGTGGTGGAGGTGACGGTGGGGGCGTACTCGGCGACGGCGGTGCGGCGGCAGTCCGCGGTGAAGGGCATCCTCGAGCTGGGCATGTCGAACCCAGACGTGCAGAAGCTGGAGTTCCCCCTCGCACGCGTGGACGTCAGCGTGAACGGCGACGCCAATGCGGAGCTGACAATGCGGCTGCGTGTGTACGATGCAGGCAAGGGAGACAAGGAGACGATATACAAGCGCCCGCCAATTGGCTCGGCTGTTGTGTCCGTTCGCGCACTGCTCAGCCCGCAGATCTACGACATGTCCGAGCCCGTCACGGTCAGCCTCGTCGCCGTCGACCGCGGCAAGAATCGTGCGCATGCGTCGCTGGCAGGCTCGATCACGTTTCGTCTGTTTCCGCCTGCTTTCGAAACGTACCCGCGCGCGGTGCGCTTCCCGACGTCCGCCGTTCAGACCGTCAGTCGCACCTATGTGCGCTACTACCTCGCGCGCATCGATCGCTTCCTGCGCCACTACGACCCCAACTCACTCGAGAAGCTGCACGCGACCGTGTACGAGCAGTTTATCCAGAACGGCAAGTGGGAGGCTGGACTGCCCAAGATGCTTAACGAGCTGATCAACCGGTGGGGTGCCGAGCAGGGGCATGTCGAGCCGCCACCGGAGCTGCCGCCGCGCTCGCAGCGGATCATAAAGTCCACGTCACGCTCCAATTTGGTGATGGAGCCGTCGCGAACAGTCCTCGCACCAGCTTTTGGTGACTTCCCAGGCAAGTAGAACACGCCTCTCGCCCCCTCTCTCTCTCTCTCGGTGTTACTGTTACGCACCTTTCATGGTCTTGTGTGTGTCGTTGTGTAGCGCGCCACACCACAAATGTGAGCTTCCAAAAGAGTACACACACACAGACGATCGTTTCGGTTTTCCCCCTTTGTGCCTTTGTTTCCCCCCTTCCTGTATCATTGTGTTGACCTGCACACATGCTCGTGTGCGTATTGTGTTTCTTGTGTTCACTTTTGCGTTCAGTACTCATCAAACACAAAACTGCCGAAACGTAAAACAGCAACAACAATAACAACAACAACAACATCGAGAGTTGTACGACTGCATGTGCGCGTGTGCGTGTGTGCGCACTCACACACCTGAATGACTTTGGCACTCCACTCTGGCGCGATGTTGCGCTGCTGCGCACACAGGGACGCACCTCACACGGTGTCTTGCTGTTCGTGCACAAGACGACACTCGCGTGATCTGTTCCATGCCGGCGTTGCATCCTCTGGCAAGATGCCAAACCACGTATCTCTGATCATCTTCCGTCTCTCTACCTTTTCCCCTGATCTCTCTTCCACTTTTACACTGTTGTTGCGCGCAAACCAACGACGACGACAACAACGCTTTTCTACTACTACACTTCACGTGACGTGTGAGATTTCAAACGAAACTGTATAACCAAGCAAAAAAAAAAAGCTACACACACACACAAAACACAAAACACACAGGTCGCCTTAGATTCGCGATCTGACCATAGTTCAAGACAACCTTCGCGTCGCCACAGGTACACTAGCAGCCTTTTCTCCACAACGTGGTTTCTCCGTCACTGTCAGCACAGACAACATCAACATCAACACCAACACCAACAGCAACCACACTCGCGCAGTATGGCTTCTCGCTCCAATCGGTACCGCCAGAAGGCGCCCGCGCCGCTCTACGTCCCTTCCTCCGGCGAAGATGAGGAGGACTACCCCAGCGAGGCCCCCGACGACCGCGCGCATCGTTATTCCACAATCCCCGAGGATGACTACATCTCCCCGATAAAGGACCGCAGAGGCCGTTACACATATGGGCAGCCTACGCCTCGCCACGAGTCACGCGCAGCAGCGGGCGGCAGCGGCAGTGGCCGTCGCGGCGACAGCTACGCCACGACCACACAAGACAGCGTCACCCACGGTGGCGGTGGTGGAGGTGGTGGTCGCTTCCGTGTGCGCCTCCACCACACCGAGGGTGTCTTGGAGGAGATGAAGAATCGTCACCTCATGGCCCCATCCCTGTACATGGCGCTGCACACAGCCGAGGAGCGTGGTCACTCGCGCACCGTGCACCGCAGCTACGACCCCGAGTTCAACGACATGTTTGACTTCCAGTCCTCACGGCCGGACCGCGATGCGCTGGTGTGCACGCTCGTCGCGCTGCCCGTGACGGCGCAAGGCAAGGAGCGCAAGGTCGCCGAGTGCGTCGTTTCCCTCAAGAACTTGATGTGGGGCGTGGAGCGTGAGGTCTGGGTCCCCATGGTGCGCCACGCGGGCACCAAGTACGCCTACGAGCAGGGCGAGGTGAAGCTCAGCATCTACTCCGACGACTTTGGTGTCGAAGAGCTGCCGACGGAGGAGGAGGAAACTGCCTTCTCGGTCGAGGCCCAGCGCATCCTGCGCAAGTACTCTCCCGACGCGCTCCACCGCCTGGATTGGATCGTCGGCGAGCACCTCATGGACGGCGACCAGGGTCTGATTGACATTCGCGCCAACTACGGACCCTCCGCGCACAAGTCAAGCACGTCCGCAAGTGTCAGTCAGTCATGCCTCAAACGTTCATCGGCCTCCGCGTCGGCGCAGCGCCCTGGACTGGTCGAGGACCGCACCGTCGCGGAGCTGTCGCGTCGCAGCCGCTCCTCCGCGGTGAATCGCATGCTCATGGACCCGTCCGAAGCCCTGCTCGCAGAGCCCAAGCCCTTCGTGAAGGTCCGCGTGACAGTGCAGCAGGTGGCAGACCTGACCGGCGCGGACGGTGCCCCGCTGGCAGCCAAGTCGTGCTACGTGACCTTCCGTACTCGCGCCAACGAGGTGCGCAGCAAGATCCACGGCTACCTGTCTGGCTCGGCCGCCTTCGACGACGAGTCCTTCGACCTCACCCTCGAGGACCCCGTCGCGGACCCGATTGAGGTGACCGTGTGCGCCGGAGGCCGCTGCCTTGGCGAGGCGCAGATTGGACTGACCAACGTCGAGGCGGGGCGCGAGAAGAAGGTCGAGATTCTCTTGGTGCGTGCCGCGGACACGGGCGACGCCTGCCCCTCCGGTCGCCTCTGCATCACGCTCCGCACGCCGTCGGGCAAGCAGGGCTACTCCAGCCCGGTTCAGTGGAGCAAATCTGAGGAGCGCGCGGTGCGCGACCGCGTGCAGGCCTACCTCTGGACGTACCTCCGCGATGACCTCCACAGGCTCGACGCCATCGTCGGCACCGTCGACGTGCCCGACGCGTACATGCGTGAGTGGGCACGGACCATCGGCCGTGAGCCCGAGCCGCGCCACGTCTCCGTTGACATCCGCGAAGCGACAGCGCTGTTCGACGATGACAGCAGCCACGCCGTCTTTGTGCGGGCGACGTGCGGGCTCTACACGGCACGGACCCGCACACGCACGGCGCGCGGCAAGACGGCTGTTGCGGTGAACAACGGCATCGATCTGACCGTGCTGAACCCCGATCGGGATGAACTGGAGCTGATGGTGATCGAGGAGATGCCGAACGGGTCGGAGCGCGAGGTGTCGCGCACCGTCCTGGGCCTTCGCTACATTCCTCGCCGCGAGCCGCTCTCGCGCACCGTCACGCTCATCGCCAACGCATGCAGCCGCGCAGCCCACGCGCGCGGCCAACTGCAGGTGGACCTGGTCGCGCAAGACTTCGGCGTGTCGGCCCGCAAGGTCATGGACAAGAGCGAGTTTGAGAAGGAGTGCGAGTCCCTGATGAAGCGCTGCGCCGCGGAGGAGTGCCACCGTGTACCGTACGTGGTCGACACGGCTGGGCCGGACGACGACGTGTCAGCCATGCTACGCTCCCGCTCCGTCTCCGGTCGTGCGGCGGGTGGTGCCGCGGACGAGGCGACCGCCACCGGCACCACGAAGGCCACCTCGAGCGGCGTGGCTCCCGCTACGAGCGCCCCCTTGACCGTTCGCGTGATTGGCTTCAAGCAGTTCCGCGGTGTGCGTGACGGCTGCTACGTGGAGGTGGTGGTGCGCACGGGCGGCAGCGGCATTGACAGCGCCGATACCGCCGCGACGCCCTTCCTGCGCACGCAGGAGAAGAAGAGCCCGGCACCCGACGTGCAACTGGACATCTCCGACGACAACGAGGCCACGACGCCCTTCAAGTACACCCCCACTAGCGTCGTGAGCTTCCGCGTGATGCGATCGCGCCGGTTCCGCAAGGACCAGGTGCTGGCGCGCGCTGATGTGGCCGTGGCGAATTTGATCTGCGGCGAGAAGAACACGCTTTGGATCCCACTCGCACCCGCTGACGGTGCCGACGCTTCCGCCGGTGCGGACGGCGGCAAGCCCGATGCGAAGAGCAAGTCCGCGTCTGATGATCGCCGCAGTGGCGACCAGTACGACGACGCAGACTCGGTCAGCCTCGCCGCGGACGACAAGATTCGCGACAACCACCTGCCAAAGTCGATGCAGCGCAAGGCGCGTGAGGCGCGAGAGGCGAACGAAAGCAGCGGCTACTTCGCCCCACCTCCCACGCAGGGCACAGCAGACGGCGTCAACGGTGCTGGCGCGATCACCACGACGACTGGAGCGGCTGCTGCCGGTGGTGCCCGCAGCGGTCTCCTCGGCGTGGAGCTGCGTTGCAATGCCTTCCCCGTCACGACGGTTCTCACGATCGACGGACAGGACGCGCCCGATGACGCCAGTCTGTCCCCACTGCAGGCCGTCACACGCGATGTGTCGTTGCTGCTGCAGCGCTACTGTCCCGAGAAGCGCGCGCAGGCCCAGTCGATGATTGCGCGTTGCACGTCGCTGCAGGAGGCCTACCGTGAGATTCGCAGCGAGGTGTGCCCACCGGATGTCGAGGCAACCGTCTACCTCCACATTGACCGCATCGAGATGGAGACGATGCAGGGCCGCGACCAGGAATCACGTGGCGAGATCGGCGTCGTCGCGAGCTTTGGCGGCGAACACCAAGTCACGCAGAAGCGTGCCATGCGGAGCGAGACGGGCGCGAGCCTAGCGGGCAACAAGCTCGTCTACCTCCCCATGCGTCTCGACTTGCCGGGTCCTGAACGACTGCGTGTGGCGCCGCTTCAGCTGGCGCTCGTGCCACTCACGGGGAACAACAACTCGTGGGCCTTTGTGCAGACCACGAGCAGCCAAGGCCAGAGCGGCAACACTAACACCAACACCACGAGCGTGTACCCGACGGGCTCCGGCGCGTACGGACCGCGTGGAGGCGAGACCTCTCGCCGACGCCACCGTCGCAGCACTCTCGGTGGCCGCAACAACCTCATGAACTACATCAACACCGATGCCCTCGAGGTCAACGACGAGGCTGCCATGGCAGCGGATCGCAACAAGTACAACGCGACCACCGCCACCACTGCCGCCGCTGCACGCGCTGGTACTGGCACGGGGACGGCCACCCACAGCCGCAGCATCGCAACGCGTGGCGGTGAGGCGGTGGCTGTGGTGGGTGGCCTGGGCACCGTGCAGCTGTCGCTTCGCGCGCTGCTCAGTCAGCCACTGCACAACCTCGGAGATCACATCAGCGTCCCGATAGTCTCGACGAAGCCGTCGGTGCGGACCTCGCGCCGCGCCACCCGCGCTGCCCAGGAGGCGGAGGTGATTGGCCAGATCGAGTTCCACCTCAGCGCACCCGCGTTCGAAGAGTTCCCCGAGTGGACGCACCTGGCCAGCCGCAGTGTGCTTGCGGAGGTGGACCCTGCGTATGTGCACTACTACGTGCGCCGCATCGGTGCCTACCTGCGCAAGGCCGCCCCGGCTGATCTCGTCGCCTTCCATTACGGCCTCTTCGAGCGTGACGTGGCCTCTGGCAGCTGGCCTGTCTCGCTGTACGACTGGATGCTGGCGCTACTGAAGCGCTTCCGCACACGCGAGCCGAAGGACTTCGGCCCCGAGCCACCGCTGCGCTTCAACCCAGAAGAGCGTGAGGCGCGCCGTCAGATGGAGTCCTACTACGCGCGCCAGTCCGCCTTTGCGGAGCCCGAACCGAAGCCCGAAGGCGAGCGCCGCTGCCGTCACACAACCGGCAACGTCCGCAGCGGTGCCGCCTCCCGTCTCGAGTACGGTGGCAGCGAGCGCGTGTCAGATGACGACGACGATGACCGGACCCCGGAAAAGAACCGGTCTCGCGGCCGCTACACAGACCCTGAGGAGGGAGTTGATCCGCGCACCGAGCCACCACGCCGTGCCTCGCGCAAGAAGCAGAGTCAGTCCCGGCCGACATACAGCTTCTAACATCGTTTTAACCCCCCACCTCGTTGTCGCCATCATCTTCATAGTTCCTTTTCGTTTTTTTCTTCTTATCTGTTTTGTACTGCTTTCTTCTCTTTCCCCTTCCACCCTTCATCACGCAACTCCAGTCGTCAGGTGCGGTCACCATACACAGAAAGCGAGGGAGAGAGGCTCATTGTCTTTTTTTTTTCTCTGCCCTCTGTGCTTCGCACGTCTCCCTCCTTCTGATGCGTTCTTCCTGATCCAGTTGTTCATTGTATCACATCCATCGTTGTCGGTCGTCCAATGTTTTTTTCTCTTGCGTTTCTTTGACATCTCTTGTTTTTTTTTATGTGTTTGTCCCTTTTTTCGTTGGTGTTTTCTTCACTCTCGTTGTGCGGTTGGTTTTCGACCACCCCCCAGAAACTGTTTTCCTGACGTTTTGCCTGTACCTGACTCTTTTATTCAGCAAGAGAAAAAGAACCGCAACAACATTGTGAAAACAGTCAGCGGGCCTTGGCCCGAGCTCTTCGTTTGCCATGTGCTTCCCAAATGTGTGTGTGTGTTGATGTTGCCCTGTATACAGTTCTTGGTCGTCTCTTTTATTTTTGTCTTGTTGAAGCCGTGTGGTTGAATACCCGTTCCCAGCGTTCTTGAACCGCTGAGACTTGGAATCACGACTTACATGCCTCGGTGTTCACTTTAGCAGCCGACGTAGAACAAAGAAAAAAAACCCGTGCATGCTCACGAGCGTGGTCGGAACTGAATACTAACGGCGCCACCGCGTGGGCTATACAACATGGCTCATGCCGTGCGCGTGAATGCTGGTCTTCGAGACACTAAACCTCAAAGCCTTTGGATGAGGGGACACGTAGTGTGCCTTCACTGCCGACCGTCGCTGATCACGCGCCTCGCGTTCTGCTGCGTCTCGATTCCTCAGGCACATATATTACGACGATATGTGTGTCTGCGCACTGTCTCAGGACACATCCCCTCCGCCACAGCATGTTTTTTTCGATGTAGGTATACCCTTCAATCGATTTTCGCCGTTCACGTTTTGTCCCCATCCTCTTCCTCTTCTTTCTTCCCTGCTGTTTCTCACTCCTCTTTTGTCTCGCTTTGCAGTTCTTCTTGAAATCGATTCCTATCGTCGGCCGCTCCCGCTTTGCCTCGCGTTTGCTGTGTTGTGACCCCATTTTTCCCCGTCTCGCTCATTGTTTTTTTTTCTTCTTCTTCCTCACCGTCAGCATTCATTTGTTTTTTGATCAGTGGCTTGAGGCCGTCAACTGAGAAGAGCTCCATTCACCCCCCAACAAACAACAACAACAACAGCAATGTCGGCTGCTTCGGAGACTTCTTCCGCACCGCCTATGCAGATGGCCTCGTCCAACGACGGCAACTCAGTACCCCGCTCATCGATGCAGCAGCAGGGCGGCCCGCTTCTAGGTCGCAACGGCTTGCTGGAAGAGATGTACGCAACGGACCGCAGCCGCTCTTCTGTGACGCCACAGGGAGCGCCCATCAACTCCAAGCTCATGACGCGCCGTGACCCGCATCGCCAGAGCACCATCGCCAGCGGCACTGCCCCGGGAAATGGCGTCGTGATGGAGGTGAGCAAGGCCCCCCAGGACGTCGTCGTCGACCAGCTTACCGCACGCGAGTGGGAGACGAGCGAGCTGGCCGGACCGCGTGAGAACTTCCCGACCGACTCGGCGGCGTTGAACGCGCAGGTGACGGGCGCGGACCGCCCACGCCGCAGTCCACGCGCGTCTGCGGTGCAGCGTGGCTCCTCACGTCCGGCGAAGGTCAGCGCGGCTCGCACTGCATCCCGCACCCGCGCCGCCGCGGCTGCACCACCCGCACCGCTTGAGGAGGAGAACCTCGCGCCAGGCCAGCGGCCCAAGCGCGCCTCGCTGTACCACGACGTCGGACCTGTGCCACGCACACCGCGTGGTGCGCAGAGCGACACGGACAGCAACGCCGCCGCGCGCCGTGCCCGCTCCGCGTCTGCGAGCAAGTACAAGAACGTCCGCTCCGTCGTGCGCGACTACATGGACAACCGCATCACCGAGGACGAGGCCCGGTACAGCGCGCTGCGTGCGCAGTCGCCGTCCCACGTGGCGGCCCAGCGGGAGTCGGCCACGCCCAAGGCCATCACGTCTGCCAATCGCGCGGCCAGCCCTGGCGATGTTGAGGTCTCGCCAGACTCCGCGGCGGAGGCGACGCCCACGCCGAGCCAGCGCACACCGCGCGGCCCGACCGCTGCGCAGCGTCGCAGTCTGCTGCCGCCTGACCAGCGGTCCACCACGCCGCGCTCGCAGGCCAAGGTCAGCCGCGACTTTGTGCCGCGCTGTGCGACGATGATCCCCGAGCGGCTCAAGTACCACCCCAAGCCCATCGTGGCCACAGAGGAGTGCGACCCCACCACCGTGGATGGCATCCCCTACGACGTCTACTGTGAACAGCAAGAGGCGGCCCAGGCGGCGCGCGATGCCAAGCTGCGCCGGGGCAACGAGTCTGGTGTGTTCGACGCCCAGGCCCAGAGCCAGACCCAGAGCCGAGGCCAGAGCCAGGGCCACAGTCGGGCCACGTCGGCTCAGCGCTCTCGCCAGAGTCGCGGCCGCAGCCGCAGTGCCACCAGCCGTCGCGCCAACCGCGCTGATCCCCTCCAGGTCGGCGACGACGAGTTTGTCGTGCCCGTGACGGTCGACAGCGAGGCGCTCTCGCGCGAGGATCCGTACGCGCCGCCGAAGCGCAGCGTCTCCAAGCGTCGCACCAGCAGCCGTTCACCGCGTGCGGAGAGCCGACGTGCCTCGCGCGCGCAGACGCCACGTGGTCAGCGTGGCCGCTCACCGCGGGACAGCGCCCTTGCTGGATCGCGCACGTCGCAGGTCTCGACGCAGGGCGTGAACCCGTACGCGTATCGCCGCAAGTTGGTGTTCCCGGTGGCACCACCCGATTTCTCCCAGTCCGGCGCGGTCGTGCCGGCGAATTAGATAGGGTGAGAGAGAAGGAGTGTGAGTGCGTCTGTGCGGTGGACTGAGTGAGTGAGTGAGTGAGAAGAAAGCGAAGAGGAAACCTGTAGAAGGAAAGACAATCGTTTCTTCCAAGGCCTGCACTGCTCTTCCTTTGTTGGACCTTCATTATCATTGTTGTACGCCTCCACTGTATTTGTTTGCTGCCCTCTTTTGCTGTTTTCTGTTGAAGCCTCGTTCTTCTTGTATGATTTCCTCGGTGGTTTTCTTTTTGTTCTCTCTTGTCCTTGACTTGTGCACAGTCGGACTCAAGTTTGTGGGGGAGGGGGAGAAGGAAGCAGAGGAGCAGGCGAATCGGCATGACATTCACAATGGTAAAGTGTTCTTCATTTCTCTTACTACTACGTCGCTGACACGTCTTTGCCGACTGAGTTACCGCCCTTCCTTTTGTTTTCTTTTCTGTCCCCTTCACGTCCTCGACGGTATTCGTTGACACTCCTTCCCTCATTGTATTTCTCTTTTTTTTTTCTCGTTCCTTTACTTTGTGCCTTGCCATTGTACTCTCAACACACACACAAAAAAATGAAAAACAAAAATGAAAAACAACCAAGTGGTCTCGAAAGAAGGGGATGCAACGCGACGCAGCGGGGATAGCGGGCTCTCCCCGCCTCCCCTCGTGTTCTGCGACTCTGAACGCGTACTAGTTACTGCTTGATGTTTCCTTGCAATGAGGGACAAGGCAACACCTCTTTTTGTGGCTCTGCACTGCGGCGCTCTGCGTGTGGAACACACAACGCGAAAGAGCAGCTTCCACACGCCGCCGTTGTGGTCGTTGATGCTGTTGTGAAGCAACCCTTGCGTACTTTCCTGTTCACTGTCTCTTCTTGTTGTACACACTCCTTCTTCAAACGATGTTGTTTCACGTCCCCTCCTTCTCTCTTCCCTCCTCCCCATCTCACCTGGTTAGGATCCCCCCCACTGCCTTGACTGCAGCATTTCTTAGGTCTGTTGACTTGCTCTTTTTTTCTTCTTCTTCGTTGCCCTCACCTGTTTCTTTCCCCTTTTTTTTTTCGTTCGTCGCCGTCATACACCGCTCGTGTCTCTGCCACTTGGCACACTACTAGATTCGCTGACAGGAGACGGTGCACTGCGACGATTGCGTTTTCTTTCCCCCCCTTTTCGCACACCACTATATATATATATTTGATCTCGAACGGATCTCACCACTTTTTTCTTCCTCTTTTTTGTTGTTGTCTCTCTCTGTGTTTAGTCTTCTGTCAAGTACATGCAGTCGTCTGAACGCATTGGGGAAGCCTTTACGTCACCATGCCTGCCAGCCCCGCATGACTTCCCGCAGCAACCACCACAGCTCCCATCCATCTTGCGCACCCCCAATCCCCACATGCCTCCTGGCGAGCGTGGTGCCTGGCACGGTGACGACACGGAGACTGCCGTGAGTCACATCGCGACCGCACACACGTACCAGCAGAACCCCCACGCCTCCTCTTCAGAGGCACTCGCTGGGTGGTCGATCGAGCGACGCACACGCCACTCCTGTGATGGCGGTGCCCTCCTTCAGTCTCCGCCGTTGCAGCTGCACGACTGGGAGACATACGGCCACGCTGGGGCCCAGCGCGCCTCGCCATCGTTCGGTCGCGGCGGTGGAGGAGGACGGGGCCAGTCGCTGCCCGCATCGCTCTGGCGCCACAGTGGACTCCTCGATGGACTCGCGAGTGGCGACACGGGCCATCGTTCCATCGCCCCGGAGCGCTACTCGACGCGAGTCGGGGCACTGAATGCCAGCACGGGTGAGGCCTGTGAGGCGAACAGCCACGCCGCGGGCGGTCCTGCGGCGTACCGGTTTCTCTTTGGTGGGACCAGCCCTCGCTTGCAGGAAGTGCCGCTTGGCAGACCAACGATGATGCTAGGTGGCGGCACGGCGCAGGATCGTGGCTCTGACTTCTGGCCCACCGTGCGGCCGACGACGCTGCTCCCGCCGGGTGGTAGTAATGGTGGTGGCGGAGGAATGGGGTACCTCTCGTCACCTGAGGCGCCAGCGGTGCCCGCGCAGCCTTCGCGCGCTCCGACAGACAACGCCTATCCGTTCACACGTCCGCTCCCGGTTGACGCAGGGGATGAGATGTACTACCACCAGCACCACCACAGCAACAACAATGAGGATGCGACGATGGCGTATGGCTTGCTGCCAGGCATGGCACGGAGTGGCGTCGAACCAGCCGGTGGGAACTCGCCATGCGGACCGCTTGATGGCTGCACGCAGGTGTGGCCATCGTCAGGGCAGAGCCCACAAGACGCACCTGCCGACGCACCGTGGCACACCCTCACCACCGCACCAACCGCCACGACAACCACCACAGCGACGGAATCGAATCGACTCGGCTCCCCGCCGCGCGTGTCAGCGGGTGGTAGTCTTTCGCTGGCCTGCTCGCGTCCGCAATCGTGTGTGCTGCGTTCGTGCTCCGTCAACGACTTGCCGTGGCCGCACCGCGGTGAGGCAGCCAGCGCCACGATCGCAGAGAGCTTGGCCTTTGCCCCGTTTGAGGCGACGTGCGCCGCCCCACCGCTGAACTTTGCCACCGACGCGGACGGCTACGGCTTCCCCACTGCCACCACTACGACCACCATGGGCGTCACCAGCGCCAATAACGGCGCGACAACGGAGTGGATTGACGAGCTGACGCAGAACAACATGGACTTTGCGGAGATTGCGGAGCTGGACCACGCCCCGCGCAAGAGCTACCGACACTGCGATGAAGACACCACGACCACGACAACAGCAGTGCAAGACGAGAACACGACGGCACTCGCACAGTCAGCGCCGCCCACATCTCACCTCGGTGAAACGGCGTATATCCAGCTGCCCGGGACGTGCTCGGCCCCTCCTCCACCAACCTCGCTGCCACGTGACGCGTCATGCGGCTCTTCGGCTCACCTCTGCGCGACGCGGCGCATCGCCGATGCCTACACCACCGAAGACGAGGACGACGAGGAAGGGAACCACGCTCTGCTTGGTGGGCCGAATGTTGAGGCGATGCTGCTGCCTGATCCACAACGCCTTGTGCAGAGGACGGTCCAGTCGCCAAACTGGCCACAGCCGTCGCTGCTCACATCAGAGGAGGATCAACTCGGCGTCGAGGCCATGAACGGTGCGGTGTGGCCCCACACGGATCAAAACGACGGCAACGCACGCACAATCAGTCGTCGTGAGGCCGCTCTGCAGCATCAGACGACCTGCTACCAAACCGACATGAACAGCCAGGCTGTGCCAACCTTGCCCCTCTCTGACGGCGACGGCGGGTACATGTCCTCCATCGGTGTCGTGGACGAGACCCAGATCTCGCTCGATCTCGGTGCGCAGCTCGCGGGCATTCGGGTGCAGGCCTCGCCCACCCACAAGCGCCTCGCCTTTGAGGAGGCACTTGATGAGGACGACCCCCTCACCCAGCGCCAAGCCACCGAGGACGAGGACCGTCTTTCTGCCAGCGCGGCAGTCCGGACCATGGCCTCCAGCCCACGCTTCTTCGACCCTCTGAACACGTCGTTTTCCAGTCTGAGCGCGACGCGACACGGGAGCACCAATCCAGCGAGCCCGTTCTGCCTCTCAGACACCATGACCCCAGAGGAGTACGCCCCGAACGTGGAGGGTGTCTGGGCAGCGCGCCGTGGCACGCGTCGCTACACGCTGCGGCAAGGGAGTGGCACTGGTGGTGGTGGTGGTGGTCCTAGTGGCGGTGCGTCGCGTGGGCAGCGTGGTGGATCCAGTGGCTTGTCTCTGCTGCACTCGCGAAAGCGGTGCTTGGATGAAATGAACGGGCTCGTTGGCGGCACAGATGCCCTGGACGGGTTCTTCACGGTGATGGTGACGGCCGACAGCGGCGGCACTGGTGGTGGTGTCGCGACGGCAGAGGGCGAGTCTGCTCTCCTCGCGGCACTGGAGGCGGAACAGCTCCAGCAACACGAGCAACACGAACATCAGCAGCACGGGCGGTCAGGACAGTCCACTGAAGCGACCAAGACCGCCGTCGTGCACAAGAAGTACCGACTTGAGCGCCTCGCGGGCCCGCCAGTCGCGGTGCAGCACGTGCCGGACAACTGGTCCACGGCTGTCTTGTGTGATCGATCGCCGAATGTTCTCTTTCACACGTCGCCGTCCCGCAAGTGCAACGAGGAGCTGACCACCACTACAACAATAGCTGACACCCAACGTGCGTACGAGATGAACAGGGCCGCCGTACACAGCACTCAGTAGACTCTCTCGTAAAGACACACACACAGAGAGAGAGGAGCGACAAACTAGGTTGGCAAGAAAGAAGGAAAGAAGGAAAGACAACCAAATGAAGCGCGTTCAACGAGACTGAGCGCTGCCACCTACCTCTTTATCAATATATGTGCTCCACTTTTTTGTTTTGTTTTCACGTGTCGTTGTTTCTCTACAGCTTTAGATCACTCAAAGTCGAATACGCTCTCCTGTCTGTTCTTTACTACTTGTATTGTTTCCTTCTGTCTTTGTCACTTTTTCTCTCTTTGCACTCTGTTTTTTTTCTTTCTCCTTCCCTAGATACCTAGAGTCACAGCTTCCCTTTCAAACGACTGTGCACACACACACACACAAACACAAATACCTTACTGTTTTCTCTCGTTTCCTTCTTCTGAGTGTCTTCCATTTTTCCCCTCTTGAATCATGATGAGTGATCTTCTTCTTCATCGTTTGTATTTTCCGTTTCCATGTGTTAGCCATCAAAGAATGCTTACTTGATCTTTTTTCCCCCACTCCAAAACGTAAAGGAGGAAGGCGAACAAAGCAAAAAACAAGCCTGAACAGGAGACGATAGGAAGTGTCCACAAAGCTCAGTTAAGGCTCGCGCAACGGACATGGGCACACGAGCTTCAAGGCGTTGCTGTCTTGCATGTCAAGCAGCTTCTCACGTCGGCAAGGAAGCCGTTTGAGGACTCAACACGACGTCAGCTAGCAGACGGTGTCACGATGCGAAGTCGCTCACTCGTGTTGAGCTTTCGCACAGCAAGCAATCTTGGGTTCATTGTTATTTCTGTTCTGTGCTTCTCGCTCTTGCAGATGCCTCGTCCATCTTTTCTTTTTGTCTCTCTCAATCTCTTTCTCATCGAATGTTGCACACTTGCTTCTTCTCCCTCCCTTTTCCTTTCTCTCTCTCTCTCCCTTGACCGGATTGACTTAATGAACCATCGTCACTCATCGCACCCGCTCACAAAACTAAGTGACACGTGCAGACAACAAACGAGTGAAAACGTCATCGTGGCTCGTCTGAATCTTCAACGCTTCATGGAGCCAGCCTTCACCATTCAAAGTCTCGGCGAGGACCGTGGCCGTGGCGTCGTGGCGTCGCGCGATGCCCCGAAAGGCTCTGTCCTCTTTGTGGTCGCGCCAGACGTGGCCACGCTCTATTCCCCCTTTGCACGCACGTTGTGTGCGCGGTGTTTCGCAGAGCCACGGCTGGATTCTGCCTGTGGTAGCCCCTACGTCTGCCCCACGTGCGACCAATTCACCCTCTGTGCACGCTGCCACACTGAGGTGACGAGATCGACGGCGAATACCACGTGTGCGACTGAGGGACAAGAGGCCCCTTCCCTGATGGCAATCCATCGCGTGGCCTGCGCGTGGTTCAATGAACTGCCTGCCGATGTACGCGCGCCTGAGAGGGATACCGACTACCTGCGATTCTGCCTCTTTTACGGCGCCTGTCGCGCGCTAGGCGACGTCAGCCTCCGTGATCGACTGATGCAACTTGAAAGCAACGCCACGTCGCAGTCGTCGGACGAGCTGCAGTTCTGGGAGATCTTTGCCCGCGATCGCATCGTCGCGACCTTCAGCGGCCCCGCGCCGCCTTCACAAGCCTCTTTTCACACCTCCGTACCGCGGTACTCGGTGCCGTGGCAGGAGCTGCTCGATGTGGTACTGCGCACACGCTGCAACAGCCTCGGCTTCCCTTTCACCGCAGAGGCGACTACGGGCTGGTCCCTGGAGCACCGCGTGTGCATGCTGAACCACAACTGTGAGCCCAACGTGGCGGTTGTGATGGCCGAGAACGACGATGACTGTGTGCGTGCGGTGGGCGGGAACCACGAGCCGTCCAACGACGCGCGCGATAGCCTGGCCGGCAAGATTGGCATCAAGGCCGTTCGTGATCTTCGCGCTGGTGAGGAGCTGTGCATCTCCTACGTTGACAGCGAGGACTACGACGGCGATGTGGCCGCTCGCACGCGGCATTTGCTGGAGCAGTATCATTTTGTCTGCCGTTGCGACAAGTGCACACGGCAACGTGTGGCGCTGAAGAAGAAAAAGTAACAGTACTTTCGTGTGCGTCCATCACGTGATTCTCGTCGGCTTTGCGCGAGGTTGCCTGATCTGGTCTCGCTCTGTTTTTTTTTGTGTGTGTTGTTTTCCGTTTCGTCGAGTAATCGTGACTTCCAGTACCCACTACACTAAACTAAATAGACAAATACAGTCTGACAAAAGGACACAATGCGTCACGCACCCACACGCTGCTCTCGGACACCTCTCTGGTGACCAGACGTTTCACGCGACGTTGGTAATCGGTATGCGCGTCTCATCTCAATGCATACTCTATTCTGTCACCATCTTCCCCCCTCTCTCTCTCTCGCGTCTTTGTCTTGCACTTCCCGTCAAAGAAATCACACAGGCTTCCTTTTTTTGTTTGTTTTGCGAGTCCTTTTTTTTCTCCCTATCATCTCACCTCCCTCTTTTTTTTTCCTTTTAGTCCATGTCTAGCGGTAAGGTTGCGGTGGCGGCTGCCGAGCAGCAGCCTCAGGCGCCGGTCGCCAACTACTTCCAGCGCAAGATCGAAGAGCTCCGCGCTGTCGAGAAGCGCCGGCAAGACAACTACAAGCGCCTCGAGGCGCAACGCAATGACCTCAATCGCCGCGTGCGCCACCTCAAGGAAGAAGTCCAGCTGCTGCTCGAGACCGGCTCACTCGTGGGCGACGTCGTGAAGGTGATGGGCAAGGGGAAGGTCCTCGTCAAGGTCGGCACCGGCCAGGGCAAGATGGTGGTCGAGGTCGAGAAGAACATCGACGTGACGGAGCTGTCGCCGAACTCGCGTGTGGCGCTGCGCAGTGGGACCTCTGCGATCCACTACGTGCTGCCGACGAAGATCGACCCGCTCGTCTCACTCATGAAGGTCGAGAAGGCCGGCAAGGAATCGACCTACGATGAGATTGGTGGCCTCTCGCGTCAGGTGAAGGAGATCAAGGAGGTCATTGAGCTGCCCGTGAAGCACCCGGAGCTCTTCGACGCGCTTGGTATCGCCCAGCCGAAGGGTGTGCTGCTGTACGGCCCACCCGGCACAGGCAAGACACTCCTCGCCCGTGCAGTGGCTCACCACACGGAGTGTACGTTCATTCGTGTGAGTGGTGCGGAGCTGGTGCAGAAGTACATTGGCGAGGGTGCGCGCATGGTGCGTGAGCTGTTCGTGATGGCCCGCGAGCACAGCCCTTCGATTATCTTCATGGATGAGATCGACTCGATCGGCTCGTCGCGTCTCGAGTCGGGCGAACGTGGCGATAGTGAGGTGCAGCGTACGATGTTGGAGCTTCTCAACCAGCTCGATGGCTTCGAGGCGACGCAGAACATCAAGGTCATCATGGCCACCAACCGCATGGACATTCTCGATGAGGCCCTGCTCCGTCCGGGCCGTATCGATCGCAAGATTGAATTCCCCGCACCGGATGAGAACGCGCGTCTCGAAATTCTTCGCATTCACTCGCGCAAGATGAACATGACGCGTGGCATCAACCTCAAGGCGATTGCGGAGAAGACGTCGAACTGCTCGGGTGCGGAGATCAAGGCGGTGTGCACCGAGGCGGGCATGTTTGCGCTGCGCGAGCGACGCGTGCACGTCACGCAGGAGGACTTTGAGCTCGCCGTGGCCAAGGTCATGCATAAAGATCAGGACAAGAACGTCTCCTTGAAAAAGATGTGGAAGTAGTCTTGAACGAGGGAGAAAACGCGTACACACAGACACAAGAGAGAACGTTGAAAAATGCATGTCGCACAGAACACGAGTGACAGAACAAGCAAGCAAAGACACGAATGAAACCGGCAACAAGAGGGAAACGACAGAACAGGATTCAAAAGCTGTTCATGCACCCCCCTCACAGGCATGGGATTGCGACTCATGCTGAAGGAAAAACAAGAGTGAAGGTGTCGAAACAAAAACGAAGGCACTGACCCAGGATCAAACAGGAACAAATACAAGAAGAAACTAGATCAAGCCACACACACAATATATACCAACACAGAACCTATGTATGTCGTCTGCTTGCTCCTCAATTTTTTCATTTGTTTTCCCCTTTTGCCAGGAAAACACAGTACACTCTTCTGACTGTAATTCTCCCCTGGTGTTCCCCTTTTCGTTTTTTTGTTCACCACGGACTATGCCTTGTATGTATGCCCTTCAATTCCGTTTCTGTTACGCGCTGTTTGCGTTTGCCCCTTTCTCCCCTCTTTTTTTTTGTCTCCCCTCTCTTTGTTGTTGTATCGGTGCTGTTCGGCCGTTTTATTCGCACGCTATTATGCTCCATTTCTCAAAGAACAAAAAAAATCATGAGAACGGCACAAAAGTTATGTGAGGCTCAGCCTCGTATCATGAGCAGAACGCAGTGCACACGCGCAGGTGGCACACGAAGAAAAGATGCGCACAAACCGCGCTTCACTGTTACTTTTTTACATGACGCACGTCGGTACATGCGTTCTGGGCAGCAACGTGTACACTGGAAGAGATATCCCCACCTTGGCTCTCTCGAAATGCACCTCAAGCACACGTGTACGGGCATGGCCTCTAGGTGCTCATGTGGTGCGACACGACGCGCAAAAACTGATGCGGGCTGTCCGTCACTCCTCATCCTCCACAATCCTCTTTCTCACCTCCTCTCTTTCTCTAACCACGACAACAACATTATTGCGGTCACCCGGCCCTTTGTTGTCAGAAAGGAATCGCTGAAGGTTTCACACAAGGAAAACAGTACGCGGGCGGAATCGCACCGCACGAGTTCCTTCTCCCCTAAGACGCAATCTTGTGAGTCTTTTTCTTTCTTTTCAAAACATCACTCAATAGCCAAATCAGCAACAAACAGCAACTAAAAATAACAATACTCCATTGCGACATCAACAAATTGTTTTTTGCTACTCTTCTGTCTGACTGTGTTTGTTTTTCCCTCTTTCTTGTCCTGTCGCGTTCATTTTAGCTGTATTTCTCACACTTCGCGGTCTGTCGAGGCCTGCTTTCCTCTCCTTTTTTCTTTCTGTGACCCTCTTCTCGCGACAAGGTCGGTGATTGACGTTGTCAACGGGCCGCACACTATTTTCCTTTTCTTCTTCACACCGTCATTAATACCTTTTTCTTTTTACCTGTTTTTTGTGCTTTGCGTTTTTGCTTTGAGACCTTCTGTCATCATCGTCGCGTTTGCTACCCTACCCTACCTTACCTCTTCGTTTTTTTTTTACGTGCGTTAGGGACAGTAGCAACAACACCAGCAATAAAAATGGATTTTACGCCGCTGCAGATGGTGAACCAGCTGCGCAACGCGCAGAACCGCTACGAGCAAGAATGCAAGCGACTCCGTGGCCACTCAAGCCCACAAAAGGAGGCCCACCACGGCGGTCCTGCACCATCGTCACAGTCAACAAACGGGGCTGTCGAGGTCCTTGCCAGTCAACGACAGCTTGTGCGCGAGGCCCTGGAGGCTTCCTGCACGGCGATCTGCGTTGCCGGTGAGGAGTTCGTGCGCGCGATTGAGGTCGAGTCGATGCTGCAGGTTGTGTGCCGCATCATCACCAGCTGCGATGACGATCAGACGGCGACGCTCGTGCTGGCTTTTCGCGCGCTCGCACTCGTCGCCGACACGGTCCCGCACGCGAACGTCATCATGGCGGCCCCGTCGCGTGGTAACCAAGTTGTGCCATTGCTCATCCAATACATGGAGAAGCCCCATCTACTGCTGAGCTGCGATGATCTGACCGAGGAAATCCTGAGATGCCTCAGCTTCATCGCACTGGTCGACTGCGGTGCCAAGGTGCTGTTCGAGTACCACGCACTCTCGCATCTTCTCGCGCTGGAGTGTCTCTTCACAGACGTCGCCTACCTTGGCCAGCTGTGCCTTGACACGGTCCACCGCATCATTGCGCTGGCGAACCCACGCGCAGCCGATGAGCTTGATCCCGCTCTGATCCAGCTCGTGCAGAATATGGACGACACCATCTCCATCACGTTTCAGGTGCCTTTGTCGGCGAGGCTCGCACGCGCCACACCCAAGGCTGCGGCGGCAAAGGCCGATGACGTTGTCATCCCCAGAACAACCACCACGTTTCTTCCCCCAAACAAGATGGCGAGACTGCGAAGCTACAGCCTCTGCTTGGCCTCTGCTTTTGAGCGACTGGCGCCGGTCTCACCAACGCGACACCACAACTTACTCGCGCGTGCCTTCAGTGTGTGCGTGCGACTGGCCGGCTTCGCCTGCCGTTTGCGCGGTGACCAGCGCCAGTCTCTTGTCGTGCTCGCGCTGTCGCCCATCGCGAACTTGTACGTGGCGCAGCCCGTGGACATGGTGCCCTTTCTCCTCGAGTCCGCCTTGCTGGAGAACGTGGCGCAGATCGCGCTCGAGCTGCTCGCGTCTCCGGCACGGGCAGCAGCCGAAGCCGCCTCATCGTCCTCGGCCCCCGCGGGCCGCGCCAGTGGCAACGACGCCCTCGCGGCAGCTGCGGCTGCGGCCGCTGTGGCCACGGCAGCGAACGGCTCACGACCGGAATCGGGCAATAGCGGCTCCCCGCGCCGTAACGTGCGCCTCGACAACACCCCACGTGCCAACGTCCCCTCGAGCAGGCCTGGGATCGAGCCGTCTCCTCGCTCACCGCGCCCGAATGCGAGCGCACCGCAAGACGCCCGGGCCACGTCGACCAGTATGACGCGACTCAGCGAACGCTACGATTCTGTTGCTGCCGCCGCGGCTGTCGCTGAGGACACAGACGAAGAGGCGATGCTCCTTCTCAGTGGAAGCCAACTGTTGGCATCACCCGTCACCCCACCACGAGCGACCACGGGACGGCTGCTCAGCAACAGCGACGAGGGGCCTTTGGGTGGCACGGGGAGTGTGCCGCGACGCAACTCACCTCTGGCCCTCATGGATGAATCTGGTGGTGGTGTTGGTGGTGATGGAGACGGTACCGATGACGAGCGCGCCGGCGCGAACGGCAATGCGAACGCCGCGGCCAATCCAAACGACGCCGCTGCAGAGGCGAGTGGTGGCGGCGGTGCCACCTTTGCTGCGCTCCTGCTCGGCCACGACACGGCCAATCTCCCCTTCATCTCGGAGGAGCTGTGCGTCCTGCCCCTGCTTGAGCTGCTTCTCTTGCTGTTGCCCTGCACCCGTCGCACGCCTGACTCCCACTTTGACCACTTGAACAGCACACAGCCGTTCTTTGCATGGCAGTGGGAGGATGACTTCCACAATCGCAACGACTGCGCCGAAGGACTGAGTCGTCGCCTCGAGCGCGAGTACCAAAAGAAGCGCAACCAGGTCCTCAAGAAGGACGATCACGTCATCATCACCCACACCACCCCGCGCGTGCTTACGGTGGACTACCTCGGCATGTACTTCACGAGCCCGCAGGGCCGCAGCCACCGCCGGCTGTTTCGCAACGCCGTCGTGTCGGGCTTCTCGCACAAGCTACTCGACGGCGTCGGCGCGGGCTGCCAGTGCGGCACGTGCACTGACATGAACAGTAAAGACACAAAGAGCAAGAAGAAGGACAAGAAGGAGAAAAAGAGCCGTCGTCAGCACACCAGTGACAGTAGCGGCGGCAATGATGCCATCGGGTCGTCTCGTGGCGCGGTCAACCCCCTTGCAATGCCGGCCCTTGCGCAGCCTCGCTTGTCCTCCTCTACCACCCATCCAGGCGGTGTCTCTTTCACCAGCGTCAGCACGCCACACGCATCACTGCATCGCGTCGGCAGCCACCGCCGCGCCGAAGCCGTGGTCGTCGCGGACGAAACGTCGTCCGTTGTTAACAGTGGTGGGCCCAGCCTCGAGCAGAGCCAGCTCGTTCAGGTCCTCTTTGGGCCCAGCCACGCCTCACCGAGTCGAGCGTCTTTCAGCCTTACCGAGTCGATCCACGATCCTGCCACGTTCGCGTCCGCTGGTGCATCAACCACTGCGGCGCCTGGTCAGACGAACCGCATGGCGTTGTCGCCGACGCGGCTCGGTGGTGGCGCGTTACCATCGCGCGCGGCGCTGGCCGTGGCCGACACCCCACTCGGTGCTGCTGCATCAGGCGCGCCGCGTCGTCAGTCCGAGGCCCGCGTCGTGTCTGTGCGCGCGCACGGCGAGGTGTCGACCATGCCAGAAACAGAAACAACACCCGTGACGCCCACCACCGCCACCGCCACCGCCACCGCCGCCGCAGGAGTAGCAGAGGCACCGGCTGCTGGGAACGCTGCGAGTGCCTCACGAGCGGCCCTCTACATTAGCACCTCCGAGGCGGGCTCAAACGCGTCGTCCACGAGCAGCAGCCCGCCAGAGTCGTCTGCTGACGACGACGACGACGCACCAGTCTATAACATTCCCACACCTCCTGCCTCGCGCCGGCCGGATGGCCCGATACGGCAGGCAGACTTTGGCCGCCGATCACCCCGCCTCGAGTCCCCCTCGATGACACGTTCGCAGGCAACCGCGACCACGGCAGCCACGGCAGCCAGCGACGACAGCGTCAATCCGAGCGTCCCAGCACGTGCCCCTCAGCGCCGTAGTGGCTGGTCGTGCTGTACGACGTCGGACGTTGCGACCACACCATCAGGCGCGGGAGGCCGCGGCGACACGGTGAGCGCGAGCGGTGCCAGCCGTGGCTCTGCGCGTGCGGTGAGTGTCGCGTCTGGTCAGCACGGGACGCGCAGCCAGCCGGGCAGCGCGACAAGTCCTTACCCTCGTCACGGGCGGGGTGGACGGAGCCCCGCCTCGCTCGTGCTGCCCGCCTCCACAGCCAAGGAGGACCGCCGCCTGCTGCAGGACCTCTCCGAGGAGCTCCTCAGCTCGCACACGTTGCGCAACTGCTTCCTGCAGGAGGTGGCGATTCGTGCGCTGCTGGGGCAATTCCTGCCGCGCATCCTCGCCGTCATCCGCAACGCAGTCAACCCGATCGTGGTGCGCCACGCATCGGTGTTGCTGCTGCGCTGTGTCTCGCTCGCCTGCGAGTGGGCCGAGATGGAGGAGCCCGGTCGCCCGTCCACCAGCGCCAGCGGTGCACAACGCCGCGCGAAATCGTCCTTGCCCTTGTCGAGCCTGGAGGAGCAGTCGCAGTCCGTGACCCGCGACGACCTGCGCACCGCGTCCATGCGAAGGTGGTCAATCACGAACCGCGGCTCCAGCGACTCGGTGCGACAGCAACGCGCTGGTCAGGCCGCCGCATCTGGCCTCATGTCACCGACACGGCTCATGTCTGCGAGCAGCTTGGGCAGCTTTGTGCAGCGGCGCAACGTGCTTGACGGCCACGGCACGATCACTGCGTCTGCGGTCACTCTCAGTGCGAACACCGCGACGGTTCGCGATGCCCTCGCCCCCTCCACAAGCGCACTCGCCTCAGCGCTCGTCTATCTGCTCTCAACAAACGCGAACGACGTTCAGCCCCTGCTGGGCCCGACCTTCCCCTTTCGACCGCTGAGCGAGGACGCGCGCATGCTCTACACGGTCATGCGCATGGGCCTGTCGGTGGAGTTCTGCGCCTACGTGCCCACCGTGCGTGGAGAGATGCGGCTCGCAGCGGCCGACACGGTGCAGCACCTCGTGCGCCTCGAGCGCCGCATCTCCGCAGGGTTCGCTGTCCCGGCTGGCGTAACGACAAAACTGACACCGCTACCAGCGTCTGCGCCATCGCCACACGTCGTCGGCGCTCCTGTCGCCGTGACCAAGGCAGACGGCAACAATAGCACCACGACCACTACCACGAGCGTCGTGCGACCACTGGATCAGCTCGCGACGTGCCATGCCGCACCGTGGCACCTCTTCACCGTTGCTGAGGAGCGGACCATCTCGCAGCTGGCGACCGGCCTCCTCAACGACATTCAAAGCGACGTGGGAACCAACTTGCTTGTCGTCGGCCGTGGACAGCCGCTGATGCTGGTGGGGGCGGACATCGTGATGGAGCAGGCTGCGCTGGCCAAGCGCGACAACGCACCGGCTGAGCGCGTCGCCAACACCGTCGTCGACCCGAGCCCGGACTGCACGTACCACCGCACACTCGCCTCCGCGCGGCTGAACTTGCAGCACGCCTTCCGCAGCGTCGTGCACAGCATGGACGAGAGACGACGTCAGCGTACGCTGGAGGCCGAGCTCCATGATGGACTCGTGCTCTGCGACAGTCCCTCGAGGCTGGCCGAGAACGACCAGGTCAAGTCTGTATGGGAGGAGATCGACGCCGTGCCAGAAGAGGGACTGCCGACACCAGACAAGACGAACACAACGGCGAAGCACAAGGCCAAGACCAAGGGCAAAGCCAAGCTAACCACCACCACCACCACCACGAGCGCTACTACCACAGCTACCACACCAACCACCATTCGCTCTGCGGCAAGCCAGGCCAGCAGCGAGAATGCGGTCGTGCACGTGTTGCCAATGAACGATGGCACTCCGACAGAGCGTGGCAGCCGTGCGGGCGGTGCGGAGGCTGGTGACACCAGCGCGCGCAGTGCGACCTTCCCGTTTGCCTCGAGCCTGACACTCTCACCATCGATTGACCTCTCTGAACCGAACCAACTCCGCAGCGCCCTCGAGTCGCGCATGCTCACGGTGCAGAGCGAGGTGCCTGTGCGTGCGGCGTGCTTGGCCGTTGCCCTGTTCCACCTGCTCCAGGAAACGGACCTGACGATGCGCGTGCTCGTCACCAAGGCACCGCAGGTCCTCAGCGAGGTCGCACAGTCGCTGCTGCGGTGGGCGCTGCCGCGGTTCCGCCACCGAGAGGAGCGGCTCGCGACAGGTGGCAGTCTGGGCGCCCCGTCGACGCTGATCGCCCAAGACGCCGGGGAGGACGAGGCGCAGGTCGGCCTCAACCTCGACACCAACACGCAGCTCAAGCTCACGCAGCTGACGCAGGAGCTCACGTTCGCAGTCGGCGAGCGTCTTGGACTCGCGGCGAGCACATCGCGCGTGGCGAGCATGACGAGCACGTTGCCCGTGCGCTTCGCCAAGCGTGAGACGAAGAGCAAGCTGTCCACCACCATCGCCGATCTGACCTGGACACCCATCGCCATCCACCTGAGCCGCTTCGTCAACGAGCCGAAGCCGTCCGCACAGACGCCAAGACGCGACGCCGACCCCGCGCTGGAGGCCAGTGTGCCGACCACAGACGAATCACGCTGTGAGTTGCACATTGGCGGCTACGTGCTGCGCTATCTGCCGGTGGAGCTCGACAAGCGTGCACTGCTGGTTGTCTGCACCTCGACAGTGGGTGCCCTGCAGTCGCTGATCATACGTCACGCGATCGCGCAGTATCAGCCGCCACCGCCGGAGCCCTTGACGCGCACCGCGGTCAACGCCAAGTCCACCACTGCCAAGAATGCGCACAGGGGACACTCGAGCTCACCGATCCTCCTCTCCGCAGACAACGACGTCACACACGCGCCGAGCGCACGCACTGGCCGGGACGCAACACCAACAGCCGCGGTGACGGTAGGCAGCAGCAGCAGCAGCAACTCTGACGATGACGAGATCACTGGGAGCCCCACGCATTCGCCCAGACAAGGCGTCCACCCACGCCGTCGCGGAACGCCCACGCCGGCCGCTTCCTTTGCCCCGTTGTGGCTGCCGGAGCCGGACGCACGTGGACTCACCAACCACACTGCTGCAGCGGGCACGCAGACGGCGTCCACTCCTGCTGTTCTACGCTCCATTGAGAGTCTCGACACCCCTCTGTTCGACGCCACGCACGGTCCATTCGATGGCCCCACGCCGGCCGCGCCCAACTCACCCACGGCGGTTCTCTCGAGCAGCCACACCCAGGCCCCTCATCGCCGTTCGTCTAGCGGCAGTGACAGCGGTGCGGCGGGCAACCACACTCTGCGCACCACGGGCGACCCCATGGCCGCCATCACGCAGTTCCGGCTGCTGCTTCTCGTCGACGGCATCCCGTTGCTGTGCCCCATGATGTCGCTGGTCGATGCCTTGTGCTACTACGCCGAGTCGGGTGGGTCGCTGCGCGACTACGTCGACGAAGACGCCCGGGACGACGACGTCGAGAGCGGCCAAGACGAGGGAACCAGCGCGGGTGCTGGCGGGCGTGCCTCTGCCGCTGCTGCCGCTGCGACCTCGCTTGATGAGAACGCGGCCGCCTTGGCCCTGCGACGCCTGGCGTTCTGGGTGACGGTCCACCGCATTCAGTACGTGCTGCTCGAGTCACCGCTGCCTGTCGAGCTGCGCAAGGTGCTCAGCAAGTGTGGGTGCCGCGGTGGTGCGCCGATCATTCCGGACGCACCGACCTTCTACTGCGCGCCGAAGCATCTGTTTTCGATGCTGCACGAGATCAAGTGCGAGCCGTCTGATGGTGCGTTGCGGCTGCTGTATGCTCTGACGCTCGCCGCGCGCGAAGGGACATCCTCAACGGTGACCAGCGACGCTTCCTTCGATGGCCTGGTGCACTGCTCCACAAAGGGCTCTATACTCACCCCCGAGACGACGTTGGTGAGCTCACCGAGTGGCCACACGCTGGGGTGCGACGGCTCCGAGGCCTTCGACACGCTGTCTGAACCGAACTCGGCTGTCTTCCGTGAGCATCGCCTCCGCAGCGCACTCGTGCACGATCTCTACGGCCAGCTCGACACCATCCTGTTGCCTCCACTCATGTACCGCCAGCTCGGTGAGTGCTTCGACGACAGCACCGTCGGCACACACCTCGCGAGCTACGCTCTCTGGAACTACCCGCTCATCTTTCCTTTTGGCATGCGGCTCACGCTGCTGGAGCTCTTCCTCGGCGCGCGACGGACGATGAGTGCGCGGGTGATCAACGGCGTCTCACGCTTCTTGCGCAGTTCCGTTGGCAGCCGCTTCCTCGGGTTTCAGTGGATGAACGCGGGTGAGAACGGCGTGACGACGAACACGACGCGCGTGCCGGTCCGAGTGCGCCGCGACAAGCTCCTGCAGGACGGCGCCGCGGTGCTGCGCAACTACGCCTTCTGCCCGTTCCCCCTGGACGTGCACTTCCGTGGCGAGCCAGGCATCGGCATTGGCCCCGCGCTGGAGCTCTTTGAGCTCATGGCGAAGGCGCTCGCCACGCCGGAGACGGGCATGTGGCGCACAGAAGTCGACGCCAATGGCCGGCGCGTGGTCAGCCCGCTACTGTTCCCCTCTCCGTACCAGACGCAGCGCACGCTCTACCACTTTGAGACGCTTGGACTCTTGGTGGGCCGCCTGCTCGTCCTGCGGCGCCCCATCGCGGTGCGGTTCCACCCCTTGTTCCTCCGCCGTCTCCTGTTCCGCTCATCGTCCATGACGGTCGCCGAGGTGACGCGCGCGATGGCGCTGCTGGACCCGGAGATGGAGAAGACACTCTCGTCACTCGAGAACATGTCGCCGACGGACCTGGAGGCGTGCGAGCTGACGTTTGTGCTGCCCTCCACCGAGCCCAACAGCCCCGAGATCCCCCTGTGCAACAACGGCGCGACGCTCGCTGTCACGGCCGCAAACGTGAAGACGTACACGCTGGCCGTGCGCTTCTACCTGCTCGAGTACTCCCTGGACATCGCGCTGCAGTCGTTCCGCGTGGGCCTGCAGTACGTACTCAACCCCATCTACCTCACCATCTTCACCGTCGACGAGGTCTCACTTGTGCTGAGCGGTGCGACCGGCAAGATCTGGCACAGCCGCGAGGCCTTTCGCCGCGACGTGTCTCCGCAACACGGCTACACGTGCAGCTCACCGATGATTCAGTACCTCGTGGAGCTCGTGCCGTCGTGGACGGAGGCGCAGCAGCGCGCGTTTTTGCGCTTTGTGACGGGCTCTGGCACGCTTCCCGCTGGTGGTCTGCTCGACCCCATCAAGGTGGTGCGCCGTGACGCGGGTGGCACCGGCGGCGGCGCGACCGACGGCGGCACAGACGATGAGGCGAGTGGCTTCCGCGACGCGACACTGCGCACGCAGGCGAGCTCGGAGTCCAACACGGCCACGCGTGACGACGACGTGAGCGTGGGGACGAGTGGGGACAATGGCGGAGGGCTTCCGACTGCGAGCACGTGCTTCCACTACCTCAAACTGCCCCAGTACTCATCCAAGGCGGTTCTCGAAGCGCGTCTGCTGCGTGCCATCGAGGAGGGGCAATCTGGCTTTATGTTGACGTAAGAAGAGAACATCAGCGAGCGGTAGATGCGGTGGCATCCGCGGGTTATGATTTTGGCGACAAGAATGCCATCACCACCACAACAAAATGTTTAACAAAATGGACAGGTCACACGAAAACAAAAAGAAAGAAAGTTGCTCATTGAAGCGACAAAAAGAAAACGTTCCATTGATTGATTTTGTTGTCTGTGGGCTTCTCTTTTTTTTTTTTCACTCGGACTTCTTTTTGTTGTTCTTCTCTTTCCTGTTTGTTTTGTTTTTGGTGACTTGCATTTGCCTTCCTTTCGTTTTCTTTTCTTATCTTCTTCACAGCCGCTTGCGTCAACTATATCTCGGTCTCTCCCTATATATATACTGCCATGTACAAACCGGCACGCTCGTATCAACATCTATATCTTCACCAGGTTCCTTCTGTATATACGTATCCATTGCATTGTGCGAAGTGCAAAATACAAAAAGAAAACCTAACTTGTTTTCGCCTCGCACCCCCCTGCTTGTTCATCGACGGTACTTTTTCTTTTTTTCTGTTTCTTTTTCTGCGCTGCGCCGCGTTGCACGTGTTTCTCACTCTTTTTTTTCATCTCGTTGTCACCTCGATCGCGTCTGTGTTGATCTGCCCTAATTGAACTCTTCCATCATTGCTATTGTGCACAGAAAACGTATCACCACCAACAGCAGCATGCTCAAACAGTACACATCATTCGTATGCGTTGCGTCTTGCCGTGCAGTGCACCGCAACAAAAAATACAATAGCGACAATGCAAAAAAAAAAAAGAACACGAGAATACAGAGCAAAGCGAAAGGCCCACAAATGAAGTCGGCCCCATACCAGGATTCTGAGTTGTTGGTATGGTCCGTTCCATCTCAAATGAACCCGACTACGTGTAGCAACGTCGTGGCACGATGTTTCCTGAGATGGTTGAGACCATTCCGCCTCCTTGGTTGCGTCGTCACTTCCGCCCTGGCACGCAAGCGCACCTTCGCGCGTGGTGCTCATTAGGCGCCACTTCATCGTTCTCCTTTTCCTCTTCTCGCTTGTCACTACTTCCACCCCGCCTTCTCTGTCTCTCTCGCTCCCCTTTTCTGTGACCTTCTCCGCTGTTTGATTGCTACTCACACAGTGGCGAACAACACACACATCGTCTCCGACCGTCGGAACTCGTCACTATTGTTTGCTGTTCTTGGCTTTGAACTCTCGTTATTTTGCTTCTTTTTTTTCTGTTTTTCGTCCCTTTTTGTTCCCACATCTTGCATACCTCTTCCCTTTTAGGGAGGTCACAGCTCATCTCCACACTTATTCACAGACGCACTAGGTTCCAGACGACTTTTTGCTTCAATATCTTGTTTCTTTCGTTGCCTTGCCTTAGAATACTCAAACATCAACAGACTTCAGAAAGGTGCTTTCCGTCACGGCGTCAATTGCGGTGAACATTGCACTGACTCGGCTGAAGACACTCTCTTTACTTTTAACTGCAAGGAACTTGTGAAATACAACAACAGACAAGTTGTTTGTGTATAACGCCTCGCAGCAGTGCACCACGTTTCGTTGTCTGCATCGTCGCGACTCCTCCAGATTGATCGTTGCTTTTGGTGTCGTCTTTGTTTCAGCACCGCCTTCATTGTCTTGCTGCATTCACTGCACACTGACGGAGCAGAAAACTACAGCAACGACAGCAACAACAACAACAGCAAATGCAACATTTTGCTCCTCAACGACAGCTCTCTAAGCAGTACACACGCCTTGCGCGTGACGCATCATCACGACTTGGTGCTGCCCGACCGGCAGCGGACACGACCGCTGCGGCTAGTGCTGCTTCTGGTGCCCGTGAGAGCGCCGGCTGCGAGTCGAGTCGTGCCCCTGCGCGCCCGCCACGCAATGCACCGTCGCGAGGTGACCGGGTGTGGTCGCACACACGTGGCTTCTCTCCCGTGTACGACCCGTCCTTCATGGGCGCCTCGAGCCGCTTTCGCATGCACCGCCTCCCAAACGGGCGCAGCGCGGTGTCTCGGGCCATGTTGACTGGACTCGAGAGGGATCGACTCACACACGCCTCGCCGAGCACCGTCAACGACCATCTGTGCATCAGCATGGTGAAGGGCCTGCGGTGGGTCGCCGATCGCGTGTTTCGTGAACGCCACGTGCATCGCGCGACGATGCTCAAGACCATTGCCGCGGTCCCCGCCGCGGCTGGCAGCGTGACCACCTTCTTTCGCCTGACGGGCCGCAGTGCGCGCGAGAGTGTCTCGCCGACACCGATCGTGCTTCCGCGGGCGGCTGTGTATGGCGACCTCGGCGAGGCGCTAGCCAGCTCTGTCTCCCCTCTGCCGCGCATGAAACCGACGCAGACCACGACCTCCTCCTCCTCATTATCCTCGTCGTCTGCTGCATCGCCACCGCAGCCGCTGCAACGCGGCACGTCACTCGGGGACCGTCTCGCTGGCCTCGATACGATCCGTGGTCTCGCCGCGCAGGCGGAGTGCCACACCGCCCACCACCAAATCCTCGTCCGCATGGCCGAGATCACCCCCTTCGAGCGCTTCTTCGTTCTCGCCGCGCAGGTGTTCCAGTTCGCTTTCTACGCAGTCGTGTTTCTGGTGTACCCGCGCATGGGATTTCGGCTCATGGGATACACGCTGGAGGAGTCGTCGGTCGTGTGGACGCAGATGATCAACGACATTGACCTTGGCAAGGTCTCCGAACGGCGTGTGCCCAGTCTGGCGCTCGAGTTCTGGGGTCTTGAGGGCAGCTTTGTGCCGCAAGGTGCACCACCACCGGTCGTGGTTATGAGTCCGTCCGAGAGTGACAGCATGGCAGCCGCGCGATCGCCTTTCATCACGGCGAAGACGTTCACGAACACGTCCGCGACACCGTCAGCGAGCGGGCAAGGCTCCTCCTCGTCCTCATCGACAACGGCTGCCGCCTCCCCACAAGCCGCCAACAAGGTCAACACGAGCACGGAGGCGATCCAATCCGTCGATGACGAGGAGTACGATGGTGATGGGTTGACGAGCCAGTCTGACGTCACGCTGACGCTTCGCGACGTCGTTCTGTTGATCCGCTCAGACGAGATGTACTATCGCGATGCGTGCCACAAGATGGCAGACGAGATCGACCGCGCCTCGCGTGAGCGGTCCCGCATTCCCTGGGGCCAGCGCTTCATCCAGTGGGCCGAGGCATGGCTGAAAAAGTGAGCACACCACTTGCGGTCGTATTGCGTTGTGTTGTATTTCTGTCACAGATCTTGTTGTCCTTGTTGTCGGTACTTTTTTTCCCTCGTTTGTGGGAGGTGGGTGAGGGTACCAGCTTTTCGTACCTCTCAAGACATAGCATCCCCACTGAACTTTTTTTATCTTCGTCTTCCTTTTAGATCCCGCGCGTAAGCACCACCCAAAGCAAATAAGAGGGAGAGAAGGCGCGTCATCAATCCGTCTTGATGCGAGACACGAAAACTGAGCTTACAAAACATGGAAGGCATTCTCTCTCTCTTTCTCGTCGTTCTGGCCACTCCATTGCATTTTCAGTTGGCTGAGATGCACAGCTCACTATCACTCAAACTGCTCCGTGACGCTTTGAACGCACACATAACCTCCTCCCCCTTTCTCACCTCCTTTGCTACCACAATTCCACTGAGGAAACAACAACAAACATCGCAGTGCCTAGTGTGACTACGTGCCCGTTCTCACAGGCAGACACATTACCAGACACCTTCCATAGAAACACGTACACAGACACACATACAGAAACAGACACACATATATAGACACACACCACTTTGCCCCCACCGCCACCATGTCTTCTGAATGGGCACGCTTCATCGCTGTGCTGGAATCGAAGAACATCGCCTTCGATCAGGTTCGCTTCGCGTCTGACCGTTCCTCGGTACTGCGCGCGGCCGGCTTCACCGACCACTTGCAAGTCGCGATCCTGGAGACAGAGTGGCAGCGACGCAGTGGCGCAACAAACGGTGAGCGCCAGCAACCACACAACACCCAGTCCTCTGCGTATGACAACAACAACAACAGTGTGTTGGTGAGCACCGCGCCAGGCTATGCAGGCGAATTGGCACCGTCGACACGGGCGCTGTCGGCCTTGCAAGACTACAGTCAACTCAGCGAGTTGCCAGAGGAGATCCAGGACAGCCTCGTCGCCGCGGAGCTGCTCGCGGCTGCGATTGGCCTGAGCGGGTCCTTGTTTATCATGAACAGTCCACCGCAGTCCTCCTCGACGGCTAGTGCTGGTGGCGGTGGCTTTCGCGTCTCGCCGCTGGTGCCGCAGTCCATGCAGAGCCTCTGCCAGACTATCCTCCCCGTCGCAGACGCCTTCGCCACGCTGCAGCAGGTCACCGCCTCCGAGTACACCGCCCGCAGTCTGGTGGCCATGGCGCTTGGCGAGGCTGTGTCCGAAATCTGCACGTGCTACGCCCATCAGATTGCCCGGCTCGAGGCGTGGGCAGCGTCGCGACCGATGCCGCTGATGGGTGTCGTCTCCGAAGTGCTGCGGGTCGGACACCACCTTGTGCGCGTGCGCCACGCGCTTCCGTTCGACCTGCTCGACACCATCTCCACCATGCACCACCGACCAGAGACGAAGCTGACGTACCAGACGACAGGCCTCAACCGCACCGCGGCTGCCCATCCCAGCTTGTACGGCCCGCGTCTGCTGAACCACCTCTGGCGCCAGGCAAGCCAGTGCGCGGGCAGCGACGAGGATGAGGAGCTGCTCACGCTGCTCCTGCGACGGGCCATGGCGCCGTACCTGCACACGCTGTGCCAGTGGACGTGCCACGGCACACTCGAGGACCCGTTCGGTGAGTTCTTCATCACCGAGTCGCTCGACGCCATCGCTGCCGTGCGCGGAGGCGGGTCGGTGTCTGGCGGCTCCGCCATGTCGACGACCACGGCCACAACCACGGTGGATCTGCTGGTGCTGCAGCGGCGCCAGCAGGCGGCTCTGCGCGTGTTCCCAGAGCTGGCCACGAGCAATAGTGCCGCTGGCAACGGCACAGCGGGTGGCGCTTTTATGGGCAGCATGGGCGCGGCGAGTCAAGCGCAGGTCGCCAACTTCGAGCGGCGCTTCTCCATCAACAAGAGCATGGTCCCCGCCTTTCTCGAGAAGCCAGCGCGCGTCGCCAAGATGATCTACTTCACCGGCAAGTATTGCTGCCTGCTGCGCGAGTGCAATCAGCCGCTGCCAGCTTTTGGCGAGCTCCCACAGCGGCTGGAGTCGTGGGGAGGTGAGGAGGACCTTCAGCAGCTTGTGCAGAGCGCGTACGAGCTGGCCAACAGCAGCGTCATTCGGTACCTGCTGAGCCAGCCCGTCGATCTTCTCGGCCACCTGTCCTCGCTCAAACACTACTTCCTCCACGACCGTGGCGACTACGTGGTCGACTTCCTCGACAACGCCGAGGCGCTGCTCGTGAAGTCACCGCAGAAGGTCAAGCTGCACTCGCTGCGCGTCATTCTTCAAGGCGCTATCGCCCGCAGCAGTTGCCGCAGCGACGCGTACCACAGTCTCATCAGCTGCTCATTCAACAGTGCCCCGCTGGAGCAACACACGGAGCAGCTAACCGAGGCGTTGCGCGGCACGAGTGCGTCTGCCTCGGTGCCCAACGTGGTGCGTGATGAAGAGGCCGACCCCACCGCTGGCACGGAGAGCAGCCGTTCACCACCACCACCGGTGTCGCGCGGTGTGTCCTCGCCAACCACCGCCACCGGAACAGCGACAGGCCCAGACGGCCACGCTGGCTCCACCGCTGTGGAGGCGCAACGGTGTCTGGAGCTGCTCCAGCTCGACGCGGATCTGCAGTGGCCACTGACGCTCGTGCTAGACAGCAGCGTCATTCGTCGCTTCAACGGCATCTTTCGGCTGCTGCTGTGGATCAAGGTGAGCGAGCGAAACTTGTGTGCGCTCTGGCACACCAACGACGTCCTCGCCACGTTCAGCGCCGCGTACGGCATCAAGCACCAGCTCATCCAGTTTCTGCGTCAGTTCCAGTTTTACGCGTCGCACTTTGTGCTCGAGCCGCTATGGGACCGCTTGATGACGCGACTCGGTCAGGCCGACAGCGTGTTCGCCATGTCACAGGCCGTGCACGCCTTTTTCGAACGCGCCGAGGCTGGCCTGGTCCTCTCAAGCCCCTCGCGCTTCCGCAGCCTCACACGCCTTCTCGACCTCTCGACGCGGTTCTGTGAAGTCGGCCTGCACACGAACAGCCAGACGATGCCGCTGATCGAGCGAACACTGCACTCCATCGAGGATGATCTGCTGCGTGCCTTGTCGGAGCTGGCCTCGCCCGTAGGGAATGACTACCCCCAGCTGGTGCCACTGCTGACGTGGATTGACTTTAGCGGCTTCTACGACCGCAATCACATTTACCACGTCCAGCATGGCCTGCCGAGTGCGTGAGCTGTGACCCCTTTTTTTCTTCTTGCTCCATTTTGTTGTTGTTTGCTGTTGTTTTGAATGGCCTTTTTTTTGTTGTTGTTGACTCTGAATACACATAGATCTCAGGTGTGTCTCTGTGAACAGCTGAGACACTTTTTTAGTCATCTGGAAAACAAACTGAAATCGACGTGCCGCGATCCCATTCGGACTGCATTCCCCTCCCCCCTACACCTTCCGGTGTCACGTGATTCTGCCTCGCGTGTAGGATCACCGTTCAAAACCGACCGTCTCACACACGCCATCGCTACGCAGGTCTCTGTCGTGCTCCTCCTTTCCCGCTGCCTGTTTTCCTGTTGCCGCTCCCTGTCGTGGTTCCCACTCAAGCTTATCATCACTCCTGTCCTTTCACCTTCACACCCTCCCAACAACTTGACACAGAATTGCGACGCGAACAATCGCGCTCTCCCTCTCTTTATTTCTATCCACGTCTCCCTCGGATTTGCCTCACGGTGGCACGGGACGCTTGACTAGACACCATTTTTTTCCTTTCCTCCAAGCACCTCTCTTTCGTTCTCTTTCTTTTTTTTTCCTTTTCACTGTACTCTAATTTTTACTTCTATTTCTGTGTGAGAGTGTGTGCCGTGGTATCTTTCCTGTTCTCTCCTTTCGGTCCTTTATTTTTGTTTTCTCTTTCATTCGTTGCGTGTCTCTTTACTGGTGCGCCTGGACGAAAACAGTCATCATGGGGTCGTTCTTTGCTACCCTTAAGGCGCTCTTCTCCAGCGAAAAGAAGCTCGAGCTCTGCTTGGTCGGCCTCGAAAACACGGGCAAAACAACACTGCTGAACGTCCTCGCTGTGGGTCACCCCGTGGAGACGTACCCCACCGTCGGTCTTAATGTGAAGATGGTCAAAAAAGAAGGCGTGCAGCTCAAGGTGTGGGATTTGGGTGGACAAGAACGCTTTCGCAGCGAGTGGGGCCGCTACACGCAAGGCTGTGACTGCATTGTCTACTGTGTGGATGCCAGTGATTATCAGCGTCTCTCACTTGCGGGAGACGAGCTGCACAAGTTGCTCGATGACAGCGCGCTGCACTCGCTCCCCCTGCTTGTGTGCCTGAACAAGATCGACCTCGAGCCCCACATGACGAAAGAGGAGTGCATTGATGGGCTGCGACTCTCGGACCTCAAGTTCAATCAGTGGGTTGTTGTGCCCATCTCGGCGCTTCGGCAGACGAATATCCAAGAAGTGGTCGACTGGATGGTGCAACAGTCTCACGAGTAAATCAGCGATGTGAGAGCGTGTCCGATGAACGCTCTCTTTTTGTGTTTTTTTTTCATCCTATTTTGACTGCGTACGTGCTTGCGCTTCTTGTGTGAGGCAATACCCCCGAACATCAACAACCCACTCATCATTTGCGAAACTCCTCACCTCAGCCCTCACCTCAGCTTCAACTTTGTGTGGGTGGTTTGTGCTGCACAACCACATTTCCTTCTCTCCATTTCTGTGCGATTTGTCTGTGCGTGTTACGCTGTGCATGTGGCCAGTCAAAAGCTGCCATTATTTGCATCATCACTGAACAGCTACTCCACATCGTTGTTGACGCGGTAGTCTCCGCCTTACTCCGACACGTATCACCCTTATGCTTCACTTCTCACTTCTCACTTCTCAACACTCTTCTTTTACCTCTGCTCCTTTTCTTTCATTTTTTCCTGACAACAACTTCACTCTTTCCCCTCCGTACCCCCCTCATTTTCATGCTAGAAAGAACGAAAGAAAGAAGACACCACCCTCCGTATCTTTTTTCTTTTTTGCTGACGCAGCCATGTCGAACAAGCGAAAGACCTTCAAGATGCGGGCCCGCAAGACGGACCTGCGCCAGCGCAACACCGCCAAGTCCGAGATTCGCAAGCGCGTGGGCGGTCGACAGCGCACACACAACCGCTTCGATGGCTTGGACAACGGCTCCCGCCCGATGCAGGAGATCGTGAACGACATCACCAACGCCGTCGCGATTCCTTCTCAGGAGTTCGATCTGGATCCCCGCAGCTTGACCAACTTGCTGCTCCGCCCAGCGGCTGCCCCACCAGCGACAACGCCGGCAACGCCAAAGGCAGACGACGAGGATGCAGCCAAGAAGAAGAAGACGGCGACCAAGTCGGCGCATGGCGCACCGGCCATGGCGGCTCCCCTTGCGGCGGCCAAGATCCTGCCGGTCGCGCCGCTGCCCAGTGACGACCCGCTCGCTCTTCCGGACGTCCTCGCGCTTGAAGAGGAGGAGCACCGCCGTCGCGAGGCCGAGGCTCTGGCCAACATGGCGGGCGAGAACAAGAACCAGTACCGCCACCACGGCCAGCCGTATCTCTTCTGGGAGCGCGTCAACCTGCACCCGCGTCTGCTCCAGGCTCTGCGGGCCATGAAGTTCTCGCACCCCACACCGGTGCAGCAGGAGGTGCTGCCGAGTGTCCTGGAGGAGCAGGCGGCTGAGTGGAAGCGTCAGCAGCAGTACGTGAAACAGCAGCAAGCGGAGGCACGCAAGAAGGGCACAAGCAGCGAGACTGCCCCACCCCCACTGCGCCGAAAGCACAAGAACGGTCCCAAGGATGTCGTTGTGTCCGCTGAAACGGGTAGTGGTAAGACTTTGGTGTTTGCGCTGCCCATCCTGAACGAGGTTCTCGCCATGCTCGAGTCCGAGGGTCGCCTGACGTCCTCCTCTTCACCTTCGTCTTCAGCGACGACGACGGATGCGGCGCCGGGTAAGAAGCGCGCGCGTGATGCCGCAGCGGATGGCGAGACCACCGCGACAGAGACGACCACCCATGCTGGTGTTGCGAAGCTGTCCACGGAAGACTTCAATCGCCAGCTCATGCATTCTCTCATCGTCTCCCCGACCCGCGAGCTCGCCTTGCAGATTAACGAGGCGATGCGGCAGCTCACCAAGTTCACCCCTGAGGTGACGATTGGGTGCATCGTCGGTGGCATGGCCGCGGAGAAGCAGCAGCGTGTGCTCAATCGCCACCCCCACATTCTCATCTGCACGCCAGGTCGCCTGTGGGAACTCGCGAAGAAGAACGAGGGCTGCTACCTCGGCCACAGCATCAGCCGACGCCTGCGCTACGTTGTGCTGGATGAGGCGGATAAGCTGCTGCAGTCCGGCCGCTTCGAGCAACTCAAGGAGCTGCTCGCACGCATCCACAGCGAGGTGCTGCCCGCTGGCTTTGAGCAGGAGCGTGAGGAGGGTGCCGAGGTCGGCGAATCCGAAGTCGTGAGTGGCCGCTGGGACTCGGAGAAGCAAAAGTTCGTGCCCTTCACCGCCGAGGAGCTCGCCGCGCGCGAGGGTGGCCACGCGAAAACGGCTACCTCGCCAAAGCCATCTAAAAAGGTACCGTCCGAGGAGGATGAACCTGAAGAGGACGAAGAGGAGAATGACGACGAGGAAGACGAGGGTGAAGAGGAAGAGGAAGGTGAGGACGAAGACGAAGATGAAGAGGACGAGGACGAGGAAGAGGGCGCCGGTCGCGTTCATCGTCGTGTGACGCCGAAGAAAGACCAGCCGCATCCCATCCCCATGCCGCCCGCCCCGCGTGATGACCACCGCGTGCTCACCATGGTGACGTCCGCCACCCTCTCGCTCCAGACCAACTACGAGCGCAAGGACTTCAAGTCCAGCAAGTCGGTGATTCGCACGTCAAATGCGGACACGATGAACAAGGTTCTACAGGAGCTGGAACTGAAGGCGCAGACAACGCAGGTGTTCAACACGGCCGAGACCGCTGCCGTCGTCGCCAAGATCAACGAGACCTACCTGCGCTGCCCCGAGGACAGCAAGGACCTCTACCTCTACTACTTCCTCAAGACATACCCGGGTGAGCGCACCATCATCTTCGTCAACGCCATCTCGATGCTGCGACGCATTGTCAAGATTCTCGAAATCCTCGGCATCTCTGTTGCCGGCCTCCACGCCTCCATGCAGCAGCGCCAGCGTCTCAAATTCGTGGACAAGTTCAAGTCCGGCGCGGTGCAGGTACTCGTCGCGACGGACATCGCCTCGCGTGGTCTCGATATCGAGGGCCTCAAGTACGTCGTGCACTTCCAGGTGCCGCGCACCACGGACGCCTACATTCACCGCTGTGGTCGTACGGCGCGCTGCGGTGGCACCGGCCTGTCGCTCTTGATGGTCAGCGCGCAAGAGTACGTTTCCTTCAAGAAGCTGCTCGAGTCTCTTGACCGGCCCGCCAAGTCGATGGAGACCTTTGCGCTGCAGCCCATGGTCGTGCACCAGCTCCACCCGCACCTCCGCATCGCTCTGCAGATTGACAAGCTGCAGCGCGAGATCTCCAAGAGCCGCGCCAGCAACACCTGGGTCACGCGCATGACCAAGGCCGCCGACATTGAGGCCGACGACATGTTCGATCAGGAGGCGGACAGCGTGAACCGTGAGAAGCTCAAGGCGATCAAGATCCTCACGCGCGAGCTGGAGCTGATGGTGAAGAAGTTCACTGGTGCGTACGGTGGTAAGGGGTCGTTCCGCACTGGCGCGCAAGCACTCGGCGCCCGCGAGGCGGAGCAGAAGCTGCGTGATCGCGCGGACATGCAGACGCTCAAGGTCACCAAGCCAAACGTGCCGGCCGCGGCCAAGAAGGCCCCTGCAACCAAGGTGAAGAAGTCCGCGAAGAAGCCTGTGAAGCCCAAGAAGACTGCCAAGTGAGAGGGCACCACGTGCTGTTCTTCTCTCCGGATAGCCACAATCATCTCAACAAAAAAATGGGAAGGTAGTTGCCCCATTTCCTATCTTTGTGTTTTTTTTCTTTCTCTCCCCACAATAAGACCGACTAAATAATCGTGCACAATAAAGCCAACTTTACAGACACACATACCATAAAAGGAACAAACTCTTCGAACAGATTCAGAGAAGAAAAGAAACAGAGTCACAGTCGAAAGCGTGTCGTGTGCGGACGCATACAAAAAAAAAGCCCCGCACAGATACAGGTTTTGCGTCATCGGCTTCCGTCTGACCGTTGCTCACCATAAAAAGAGCGCGGAGTAGGCAACTCGTCGGATGCGGGTGCCCACACCCGCACATCAACTCTCTGCAAAAGGAACAGGCGCCTTGCAATACCACGACTATGCTTTGGTATTTGTGTTTCGACGATGGTCCTGGACTTGTCATTTCACTTGATTCCCCCTTCCTGTCTTTCCGTTTTCATGTTGCCACTGACACCTTTGCCTTGTCCTCTCTTTTTCCTACCGACAGCGGGCCACACCCCTTCCCCCCTCTCCTCCCCAACAATCACACAGTCTCGTTATTATCCACTCGTTTTTCCAAAACGTGATGCGTCGTCTCAACGCGTTTCTGGTGGCTTCCTGCGTTGTGCCAGTCACGGCGAGCGTGACATCCTCACAGGCATCGACCTCCGCAGCCGGGTCTGCCGTTGAGGCCGTTCCCTCTGCGCTTTTCATGTCGCAACGCGGCTACGGCTCGGCTGGTCTGTACCACACCAGCGCCATTGCGCGCTTCAACATTAAGGAGCACGAGATGGAGAAGCGCCGTCGCCGCGAGCTGGAGAAGGCCGGCGTGGACCCCGACAACGAGGACGAGCTGCCCTGGATCGCCCCGGAAGAGCAGCAGCGCATTGACGAGGACGCCGAGCAGCGCCGTGCCGAGGAGGAGGAGCGCCGCCGTGCGTTCCTGGCCAAGCGCGACCAGGCGGATGCGCAAAAGCGCGAAAAGTTCAAGGAATTTCGTGCCAAACAGATCGCACTGAGCCAGGAGCGGAAGAAGTCCATGGCGGCGAAGAAGGAGGAGCACCGGCTGCACCGCGAGCAGACTCAGGCGCGCACGGACGGCGAGGAGTCTGAGACGGAGGCTGCCTCTGACGCGACGCCAGAGGGCGCCACTGCGAACGATGCTGCTACTGCTGCTGGTAGCGACGGCGAGGCGCCTGCCAAGGCGGCGAATGACAAGTAGTGCACATGACGAGGCAGTCGTCAACACGTTTACTCACCACGAACACAACAACAATACAACGTCTATGTCAGCAAAATAGCACTTCTGACGAATTTCTGGTTTTCTTTTTTCTCCTCTTATTGGCTAGAATCACATCTAGCTGTGCCACTGCTCCACGTGCGTGTGTTGCGATGGAACAAGAAGAAGCGGGGTCACTGTTTGCCTGAGCGCAAAGTGAGTCCACTGTGAAGTTTTTTGTTTTCGTCGTTGCGCATCTCCACACACATGCAGTACCTCGTCATCTCCTTCGACATGCTGAGATTATGTGCTGGGACCACTTTTCCACCCAACCACATCCCACACTGCCTCACTCTCCTTCTCTCTCACTCTCTCACTCACTCTGTTGCACGCATGTGATGAACGACTTGCACACTCGATAGTCAGGGATTCCCTTAAACACCTAAGCACCAAATTCACCAGAACAATGGTCGCTGTTCGCGCTAAGGTCGGCTCCCGGAGCGTGTACCGCATGAAGCAGGTCCCCAAGGGCAAGAAGGTAGTCAAGATCGACTGCTCCGTGCCCGTCGCCGACGGTATCTTCACCGAGGAGATGCTCAACAACTTTGAGCAGTACTTCCAGGACAACGTGAAGCTCAACGGCCGCAAGGGCAAGCTCACCGAGAAGGTCCGCGTCTCCATGGACGGCAACGTCCTCAGCGTGACCTCCACGATGGCCTACCGCAAGAAGTACTTCAAGTACATCACGAAGAAGTTCCTCAAGAAGAAGGACCTCCGTGACTGGATCCGCATCCTCGCCACCGGCAAGGACACCTACCAGCTGAAGTACTTCAACATTCAGGACCAGGAGTAAGAACCGTGAAGGACCACGAAAGGAAAACACGAGCTGGAGAGCGAGCAAAGGAGATACTTTTTATTCTTCTTCCCCTCTCTCTCTGGCCGGTTCTCTCTTTCTTGCTTCCATTCGAACCACTTCTCTCTCTCTTTCTCTTCGGATATGAGAATCAGTGAGTGGTGCTCGTTCCGCTTTTGCGTGTCTCCCTGTCATTTGCAATTCATTTCTGACTTGTAATTTCGTTTTCTTTCAACAATCAAAAGCAAACAAACAAACAGAAAAAACAAAAGGACGTAAGAGGCAGCCTTTTTTCTTTTGTCCCCAGCAACTCGTGACGCAGAGCAAGGATGTTCGCGGGCATGGCTGTGAAAGATTGTGGCAGCGATACGTATGCCTACGCCCCTCTCCGTCTCTCGCTTCTCCCTGCTGCGTTCGGTGCACCCCATCGCTTCACCGCAACGACCAGGTTAGTGAGAGACCACTTGTAATGCTCAAGAACTGTGACACTTTTTATGGCATCAGCCGTACAAGAGCTGAAGCACACGTGTCGCGCTATTGAAACAGATCGCGCACTTCGTTCTTGTCCCTGATACGGAAACTACGTCCCCCGCTTCAACATGCGACCCATTTTCTCCCTTCCTCTTTCTCCCTTCTCTGTGTTGCTATCTTTGCTTCGTCTAGGAATCGCACCGCCACACAATCTGACCCCTCCTACTTTTCTTTTCTTTTCCTCGTTTTTCTTTTGTGTGTCCTCTTGAACTGGTTCGTCAATCAACCAAAACCAAGCGCACGGACGTTCTTGTTTCGTTTTTCCCCCAACAGTTTTTGTTTTCCATTTCTTGCTCGTTGCCCTGGCAGCCGTCTCGCTTTTCCCCCTTCATTCTCTCGCTCTCCGCCCCTTTTACACTTTTCATTTCACCACCCAACACTGACGCAAAGTTGTCCTCAAAAGAATCCGATCACCATTCAAGCCATCGCCGCACACAAACTTCATTCAAAAAAACAAACAAGCCAAGCTCAATCAGTACACCTATTTCCAGAAATGCGTTCCTCAACCGAAGACGTCGAGGCCATTACGAGGAGCAACGTGCTCGCCCCGGAAGGCCCGGTCGCAAACCAGAAGGTGCTCATCATCAACACGCGCGGGTGGCAGTCTGACCTCCTCCAACACTCGTCGCAAGACACCGAGGTGCCGTGCACCTTCTTCAGCGACATGCTCGAGCGCAACGACGACCTCCACAAGCCAGGTGTCCCCGCTTTCGACGTCGCCCAGGTGCAGCAACTGAAACTGTCGGCTGATCAGGTCGTCGAGGACCGCGTGGCGATCGCCAAGTTGATTGAGAAGCACTACGACAACTACTGCGGTTTTGTCGTTCAGAACGGCACAGACTCCATGTGCCGCACCGCCAGCGCCATCAGCTTCATGCTTGAGAATCTGGGCAAGCCGGTCGTCTTCACGGGCTCGCTCATTCCGGGTGACCGCATCTTTACGGACATGAAGCGCAACACCATTCTCGCCCTTCTCTTCGCGAGCTGCAACGAACTGTGCGAGGTCTGCATCCTCTTCGACGAGGTGCTGTTCCGCGGCTGCGCTGCCGTGCGTGTGAATCGTGGCGGCCTCAAGCCCTTTGAGAGCCCACACGTGCCGCCGATCGGGTACATCCAGAACGGCGAGGTGCACCTTCACCGACACCTGCTGCTCCGCCAGCCACGCGGCAAGCTGCGCGTCATGACCAACATGAGCACGAGTGTGCTGGCGGTGCGCCTGGGACCGAGTGTCCCACAGGAAGCCATCCTGGAGCCGATCCGCTACACCACCGCCCGGGCGATCCTCATTCTGTGCTACGGCAGTGGCAACGGTCCGAGCCGGCATGGGTACATGAAGAACATCCTTGCCCTCGCAGCGGAGCGGAAGCTGCTTGTCGTCGTCGGGACGCAGAATCGCTACGGCGCCGTTGATCTTGCCGAGTACGAGTTGGGCCGCCAGATCATGGACGCGGGTGCGACCGGCGGCCTTTCGATGACCTGGGAGACGCAAGTCGCCAAGCTCAAGTACCTCTTTGGTCTCGGTCTCCCCCTTTCGCAGGTGCGCCAGTTGTTTGGCGTGAATCTCCGCGGAGAGCTTGGTGTCATGACGGCCAAGTTGTGAGACGTGTGTTGATGACAAGGCGCTTTCCGCAAGCACACACGTTAGTCCCTCCCCCATTTTTTTTGGTTTGTTCACAGGTTCACTGACAACCATGTTTTTTCCCCTGTCTTCTCGCTGACCTGGTTCATGCGCGGCCAAGGTGTGGCGTTGATTTTCCACCTTGACTCTGCTGTGACGCTCGATGGGGTGGTGCGTGTGCCTCACTGTTCTCTCCAGCTCTTCGTTCTGTTTTTTTTTCCTCCACACAGTATGTGAACGTGTACTGGCTCTCTCTCTTTCTCTGCGGATGCTGACGCTTCTATGAGCACCAGCCTAACTCTCCCGCTCAATGGTTTTGTTTTCATCACGCATGCGAACAAACGCCGCGACACAAACAACAGTAAAGCAAGAAGCAAAAAAGGAGCAGAAACAGCAAGTGCCTCTCTGTGAAAGGCGAGCTCACTGACAAATCGCACATGCTGTTCGTACATCCAGCGTTCCATTCTTGTGGTCACAACTGAAACGCACATACACAAGCACACAATTGTGCATACAGCATTTCTCAACTCTAGTAATTTTGCGTTTACGTTGCCCTGATCGAGCCCCGCTCCTCGCTGTCCCCCTTTTGAACATCCTGTCCGCTGCTTGTTTCTTTCATCTCACTCTTCCACTTCCCACCCACACGTTCTACATGCTGTAGTATTCACCCGTTCTCGCCTTGTGTGCTGCCTCGGTCGCATCCACGTGAGACAGACTTCGGTGTTCAGAGCTGTGGAAACCCTGCCACGTGTGCAATTTGTCTTTCGTCCCTTTGTTTGCGTGGTTCTTCGTCTGCGCGTCTGTTTCTTGAATCTTCACTGTGGAATCAGCATTTGTCAACACTCAATCACAGAACTCTGCTATTTCAACAAGAAAGCGACAGTATCTCCTTCTCTCTCTCTCTCTCTCTCTCTCTTCAAAAACAACAACAACAACAACAACAACACGACCACGTGTGAGCAATGGGAGGTCAAGGTAGCAAGTCAGTGAGCGCTGCCGCAGATGTGGCCAGCAATCCTGTTGATGCAAACAAGACCCAGAACGAGCAATACCGCAAGTTTCGCGATCAGCTGCTGAGCTTTTCCATGGGCGAGAGCGCCTTTGACTACGCGGAGCGTCTCTTTGAGAAGGACCCGGACGACCCGGAGGTGATGGCGCTGCTGGCCGAGACCTGCGTCGAATACGACAAGACGAAGAACAAGGTGGCCCGCGACCACTGGATTGACCGCCTCGATCTGCTCCAGCGCGGCGTCGATGTGAGCCGCAAGTGCTTCAACGAGAACCCCGACTACGGTCCGTGCTACCGCTCCTACGTCTTGTGCGCCACACGCGAGTCGGAGGCGCTCTACTTCTGGAAGAGCCTCCAGGGCGTCGGTCTGCTCGAGAACTACAAGGCCATCATGCGGCGCGGACACCAGAGCATGAACCTGATGCCCGACGACGGAGAGGTGCCCAACATGCTCGGTGCACTGAACGGTCGCTGCGCGCTGCGCTGGTACGACCCCACGCGCCTGTACGGCTGGCTGTACGGTGTGCCCCCGCGCAAGGAGGTGCTGCGCCGCAGTATTGAGCTGCACAAGATCGCCGTGCACAACGACCCCGACAACCTCGAGTACGCATGCCGTCTGGCCCAGGCGTACTATCAGATTGGCGACCACGCCAATGCGCGGCGCTGGTACGTCAAGGTCCGCGACGAGATGCCACCGCAGAAGATTTCGGATGATCGCTGGCAAGGCATCGCCCACACGCAGCTCACGACGGCTCTCCAGAAGGTGTCGTGGAATGTGCCGTTCGCGTAAGCACACACACACACACAGAGGCGAACACCAGTACAAGTAATGACAAGCACAAAACAACACACAACACCACGCACATCAAGGGTCAGTCGCGAGGCAAACGGCCACACACACACACACACACACGCAGACAACTTGAGCAAACAGTTTGTCTCTAGTGTGGCCCCGAACGTCACCACCTCCGACTGAATGTTTCTTCTCCCCCGTTTTTTTAGGTTTAGCTTCATCACAGCTGATAGTTGAGGGTTTTTCTGACAGACACACGCACAGACATGCGTATTGAACGTATGCGTGCGTGCACTTGTTGTAGGCGGGCGTGCGGCCCACCTTTCTGGCAACTTTTCTTTTTTCCCCGGTTGGTTTTTATTTCATCTCACACTCACAGCAACAACGATAAATGACAACAAAAATGAGTACGTCAGATGGAGAGACTGAGAGAGGTACATCTCTTCACATTAGTGTCTTGACGGTGCTTGAACAGTGTCGACTGTCATGTGTTTGCTCGTCATGTGCTGTTGAGTGGATGTCGACCGTTGATGGTGTCACGCGTGCAGCACACGCAGGGACGGATTCGTGACTCGGAAACTGCTTGCCTGCGATTGCACCTTATCAAAAAGGAAATCGCTGTTCCCCCCCCTCCCCCGTCCCTCTCGATGATATCCAGCAAAAACAAGAGCTGCGGCGCCTGACAAACCCTACGTTCTCCTTCACTGTACTTTCTGTGATTACATTCCCCTTCGCGTCTCATCCCTCCTCTCATTGCGCGTACAGTACCCACGCTTTTTGTTTTTTCTTTGTGTGCACCACCAGATTCCGTTGCCGCTGTTGCTGTTGTCGTCGATTCAAGTGTGTGTCTCTCTGCCAATAGTCTCGTCTCCTTCAATCGGTGAACGGAGCCAACAAGCATCACACACTCGCACACGCTGGTTTAGCAAAACGCAGCCCAGCAAGTAAAAAGTACACGAAGAAACAGCACTCGCCACTTCAACCGTCTCTCTTTTCCTCCCGCTGAAAAGATGCTTCGTCGTGGCGTCCTCTCTGCGCAGAAGGCTGCGGTGCCGTCGCTGGCGGCCACCATCGTGTTCGGCACGCAACGCCGTTTCGCCGCGTCCAAGCCGGTGACCGCGACCGCAGAGAACCCGATGGTCACGGGTACCGTGCAGGAGATCCCCGATCTCAGCTTCCTCTCGCGCCCCGACAACCTCCTCGCGACCGTGGACTCCACGATTGCCGTGTGCGAGGGCCTGCTTGGTGCCATCCCCGCTTGCAAGACGCCCCAGGAGAAGCACGACCTGATCGACTCGACCAGCAACGTGCTCTGCCTGCTGCTCGACCCGTGCGAGTTTGTGCGCCAGGTGCACCCCGACGATGAGTACAAGCAGTGCGCGGCCATGGCCTTCCAGAAGGGCTACGAGTACATGTCCGAGGTGAACTCGCGCCGCGCGCTGTACGACGTGATCAAGGAGCTCGACAGCCCTGTCGGTCGCAAGGGACTGGACGACGAGTCCATCAAGAACGTCGTGCAGCTGAAGCGTGATATGGAGAGCAACGGTATTCACCTGCCCGATGCCGAGCGCGCGCGCGTGACGGAGATGAACATCGAGAAGGAGGAGCTGGCGATGCGCTTCTTGACAGAGCAAGGTGCGGGCAACCCGTACGGCACGCTGCGCAATCTGCTCACCTGCCGCTACCAGCTCGCGCGCCTGCTGGGCTTCGAGAGCTTCGCTGAGCAGCAGCTGCGCGGCACGATGCTCGAGAACCAGCAGAACGTCTGGCACTTCCTCTGCGGCATCGCGCACAAGTACCGACCCGCTGCGGAGAAGGAGATGGACCTGATTCGCCGCAACGTTGGCGAGGTGCGCAATCGCAACAACATCACCGATGAGTTCCGCGCACGCGTGGCCGTCTCGCTGCGCCGCAACGCCGAGCCCAGTCAGGCGATTGAGTACTTCTCCGTCGGCAACTGCATCCGCGGCATTCAGTGTCTCTGCTCCGAGGTGTTCGGCGTGAAGCTGGAGGAGGTCCCCTTCTCCATCGACGAGTACTTCAACACGGATGCAAAGAAGTACCACGTCTATGATGAAAACAAAAAGTTCCTCGGCGTCATTGTGCTGGACCTCTACGCGAGTCCCAAAAAGTACTGCCAAGCGGGTCACCTGACACTGCAGCTCGGCTGCCTGCCACACAAGGCGGCGCTCGCCAAGGTGGGTCTCGTGCTCCCGGATCGCCAGTACCCGGTCGTTGTGCTGACCTGCAACGTGGGCTCGCAGAAGCCGGCGCAGCGTCGCCCGGACGGCACCTTCGACGACGAGCTCACCCTCATGCAGCCGAACGAGGTCACGACACTGTTTCACGAGTTTGGCCACGCGATGCACACCATCTTTGGTCAGACTCGCGTGCAGAACCTCGCCGGCACGCGCTCTAGCATCGACTTTGTGGAGACCTTCTCCCAGCTTTTCGAGCAGTTCCTGACGTCCCACGAGTTCCTCAAGCTCTGGGCCCACCGCATCAACACGCGCCAGCCCATTTCGTTCGACATGGTTCAGCGTCGCAACGAGGCGGCGGACATGTTCAAGCACCTTGACATGCTCGATCAGGTGGTGCTCTCGGCGGTAGATCAGACGCTGCACGGACCGCAGCCACTCACCGTGTACTTCCCCAACGGCGATAACGGCAGCATCGGCCGCCGCACACTCGGCGATCTTGTCGATTACGGACGCGGTGCGTTCAACCTCGCCAAGGCGCTCACGCAAATCGCAAAGCCTCTCTCCGTCGCGGAGCCCACGGATACGGGCGTGCTGCAGAACCTCTCCTTCGAGCACCTCTCCGGCTACCCGGCTGGCTACTACGGCTACCTGTACAGCCTGAGCGTGGCGCGCCGCATCTGGACGCGCAAGTTCGAGCGCGACCCACTGAATCGCGACGCTGGCCGTGAGCTCGTGGAGAAGGTCATGCGCTACGGCGCTGCGTGCGATCCCAAGGACACGATTGAGCGCTACCTCGGCGACCACCTGGATGAGATCGACATTTGGGCGTAAAACTATTGGCGTGTTTGGGTGCGCGATGACGTGCTCCGTACAAGGCAACGCGAACGCGGAATGCGAACGCGGCGCACTGGAGAAAAAAAAAGTGCGGTAAGCTACCACACACACGCACACACACGGTGACAGTCTGACGGCAGCAGAATCATGATTGTGCTTGCAGAGTATGTACAGGAGACAAGAGGTTACTACGCACGTGAGTGCGAACCACGATGAGTCTGCTTGCTTCTTACCGTCACGTCTCTTCCTCTGCCTCTTGTTGTGACTCGATTTTGTTTTTGTTTGGTCTCTGCGGGTGTCTCTAGTTTTCTTTTTGTATTCGCGCGATTAAGAACCGACAAGTGCTTGTCGTTCGTCTTCTTGTGGGTTGCATTCTTCTTTTTACGGGGCTTTTGTCGACAGTTCTTTTTTTTTTCTCTTTCTCTCTCACACACTGATATTTGATCCGTTGTCATTAAGCAAGCGTCACACCTTCCAAATACGTTCGCGCACCCCTCTCTCGTCACGAGTAGGAAATGGCTGTAACTCGCAATGCTCAAGGTTCGTTGGCACCATGCGCAGGCCATTGGCACTCGGTCTTGTTTGCGAGCGCCACTTGCTTCCGAAACGCGAGGCTCTCACGCGAGCAAAAGTCAATCTATTCTATTCTCTGTCACTCGTGGTAGGAGTGACTATTGCGATTGCTCCACCGTCTTCTCTTCGTGGTGATCCACCACACCTGGGAGTCTGTACACCTCATCTACAACCTCACACTATCATCATACTCACTTCTCTGCTACCCCCTTCCTCTTGCCGTTCTTTGCAGGATTATTCACTCGAGACCTTCCGTTTCCTTTCCTCTCGTTCTTTCGCGACCGGCTCACGACACACACACAGACAGAAATGCGCCGCTGCACTCTTCTCTGCGCCGCCCCCGCTGCTGCTGCTGCGGCCGCCGCTGCCAGCCCTAGCGATGCCAAGATGCAGGCTCTGCACAAGATCCTCACTGGCGAGGTTAGCTTCCGCAACAACGCGCCCGTGAAGGCGTGCAACATTGAGCACAACTTCGGTGCGGACTGGCAGAAGGATATCCAGGCCTACGCGCAGAAGCTGCCCGCGGACCAGAAGGCCGTACTCGAGCGCCAGATTGCGCGCGCCACGCTGACCCGCTACACGACCCGCGAGCTCGCCCAGTACGCTGGCGAGGGCCCCGAGAACGTCGACAAGGTCGCGCAGGCCGCGAACGTGAAGCAGGCTAAGGCGTACCTCGCCAAGGTCGGTGATGCCAAGTTCGACGAGTACATCAAGGCCGAGGCCAAGAACGCGAACTGGTCCGATGCCGACGTGAAGAAGTTCGTCGATGCCGTCAAGGCCGCCAAGTAAAGTGGCATGCACACCCCATTAAAAACAAGGAAACATGGAGAAGAAGATGACGAAACGGTGTCGAGTAAAGGGATTCCGAGCACGAAACGAAATGTGTGTTTCCGCGTCTCCTCTCTCTCTCTCTCTTCCTCTCGCTATCTATCCGTCTGTTTGTTTGTTTTCCTTTCACGTAGTAGTATTCAGTGCACCTTTTGTTGGCTTAAGAAAATTTGTAGGACGACGACCACCCAGAGGCCCTCTTTGTGTGTTGTTGTGGCGTCTGCCTCTTGCTTTGTTGCTTGTTCAGCCTAGAGTGAGGCACACTCACCTCGGCTTCATGTCGGCATCAACAATCCCAGCGACGACAGTAACAACAACAAAAAACGCTTCTCTCTGCTCGTCTTGTTCCTCTTGTGTGAATCTGCGCGTGTGGCCGCAAAAGACTGAGCACAGAAAATAGGTGTCGGGTGTATGGAAAAAGAAAAATGAAGCATTTTTGAAGAAGAAAAACTACTAATATTTCTTTTTTGGACAATATATTCCATTAAGGAAGTGCTGACCAACTCAAATGCCCCACAAAGAAATCACGTTCACAACCACCAAAAAGAAAAGAAAAACTAGCAGATCCTTCAATCTGTCTCTCGCTCGGCAAAGGAGTGAAATGAGGACGTACACAGCTGCAAAAACAGTCAACAAACTGCTGTGCTCCCCTCCATTTGTTGATTCGCTATTGTCAGCGTGTAGTCCCAGGTGGAAGGGACACGAACGGCACACACACGTGCGTCGCAGTCGCGTGCCTCTGTCTCCTTGACGCGCCGCCCGTCACACGCTCCCTTTCTCTCTTTCGCCCGCTCACTGCTGTCCACGTGCTCCACCGAAAGTTGAATACGTCACGTTCAGACTTTCGTACGGCGTTATGCATCATCATCATCATCTCCATCTCATGCCTCACTCCCCCACCAAAAAATCTATGCCGTCATCTTGCTAAGCACGTCCAACCTACACTCACAACATTGACAACACGTTCTGCTGATTCCCCCCACTTGAAGCATCAACCCGGCTATAGAGACACTTACTGACGTCATAGAAACCCATACCAACATATATACACACACACGCACCGCCACGACCAGCACTCGGATTCAACAATGCCGACCGCACAACCACATGCGCTCTACGTTGTCCTTGGGCTCGACGTGACAGCTTCAGACAGCGACATCAGCCGCAGCTATCGCCGGCTGGCGCTCCAGTACCACCCCGACCGCAACCCAGACGGCGCGGAGATGTTCAAGGAGCTGTCCAACGCCTACGCGGTGCTCAGTGACGCCGAGAAGCGCGCACTCTACGACGCCACAGGCATCGTCAGCGATGGCAGCGGTGGCGCCGGTGACGAGCCCATCTCGACAGCGGAGCGATCTGCCGAGTTGGAGGCGCAGGTCCGCGCCTTCTTCCAAAACTACGCCGGCTCTGCGGAGGAGAAGGACGACGCCGTCAAGGGATACAAGAAATGTGACGGCAACTTCCGCAAGATGGTGCGCGAATACCTTCTGTTCGACAACGGCGTGGACGGTGAGGTGCAGCGCCTGCTCACACTCGTGAAGGGGCTGGTGGCGTCTGGTCGTCTCACCGCGACCGATACGTTCGCCAAGTCCACCACGCCTGAGCAGGTTCACAAGCTGGAGCGTGCCATGACCAAGGAACGGGAAGAAGCGGAGGCGGCGCTGAAAGAGATGGGCTTGTCTAGCGCAGCAAACGGTGGTGGTGACGGTGGTGGTGAACTTGGCGCGCTGCAAGCTCTCATTCAGCAGCGTCAGCGCCAGTCCCATGACGCACTCCTCAACGACATGGAGCAGCGCTACTGCACCGCGAAACCCTCCAAAAGTGGCAAGCAAGGCCACGAAGCCAAGATTGGGAAGAAGCGTGCACGCACACCAGAAGACGACGGTCACGAGAAGCGAAAGAAGAAGGAGAAGAAGTGAGTCTTACTGCAAATCCTCTCTGTCTCACCTTCCTCCTTTCTGTTGTTGTGATCCGAGTGGGTGTCGTGCGACGACTCGCTTCTGTTTTTTGTTTGCTCACTATTCTTCATAGTCTCTGTGGTGTTCATCCCGCCAAAAAAAATAAAAAATGAAAACTATTCACGACTGCGCCACTGACACTTGTCCTCTCTCTCTCTGTCGCTCACCTCTCTTGTCAAATCTGTAGAAAGAAAGCAGAGACCGCCCAGATTGTTCCCAGTTTTCGTCTCTTCATGCAGATTTGATACAGAAACACTAGACAACTTCGCACACATGCCGGATCACTTTCACGCCAGACACCACCAAACTCCTCTCGCATCTTCCTGTCTCTTTTCATCTTTCTCAAATTCTGTTTGACAATCCAATGTCAGTGACTCTCGCGTCCCTGTGTCTTTTATCGATCTTCGCAGTTTGTTTCCCACACCCAACGGCTTTGTGTGACCCACACCCCCACCGCATTTGGTGAGTGACAGACTCTGTTCCCGTGTCTACCACCTCCTCCCTTGGGGGCCTTTTTCGCTATTATTCTTCCGCCTAGTCTTTTCCTCTCACGCACATTTTCGTTTTGTTTCCTGCCTCTCACTCACACACATCCACATCTTTCAGATGCCCTCCTACGGCAGCACCTCCACAGCCGGCGCGGCCCCCGCCAACGATACCAACTCTGGCGCCGTGGAAGTCGGGACGACCACTCCCGAGGCGCCGACCACGTTTGTCCAGCACACGATTGTTCACTTTGAGCAAGAGATTGATCGCAGCTGGTCTGACCTGGTACTCCTCATCTCGTACATTGCAACCGGTCTGCTGGACAGTTCGGCGGTCTACATTTGGGGCTCCTTCGTCAGTATGCAGACTGGTAACACGGTCTACCTCGGTCTGGGCCTGGCGGCTCCGTCGCAGAGCAAGCGCTGGATCAAGTCCCTCACGTCGTTGACGTTCTTCTGCGTCGGCTCCTTCTGCTTCTCGCGCTACCACCGCTATTTCCACCAGAAACGGCGCTGGGTACTGGTACTCTCGTTTTTGATGCAGGCACTCTTTGTGCTCATCTCTGCCATCATCGTCATGACGGAGAAGCCCAGTGTGGACCCGCCAGAGTTGCGCTGGGAGGTGCTCGTCCCGATCGCCCTCGTCGCGTTCCAAAGCAGCGCGCAGGCACAGATCAGCCGTGCGCTTGGCTTCAAGAGCCTGACGAGCGTCGTCCTCACCAGCATCTACTGCGACCTGTTCGCTGACCCCGACCTGTTCGCCCCGCTCGCCGCCAATGACGAGCGCAACCACCGTATCGCTGCGCCGCTGCTGCTCTTGACCGGCGCGTTTCTGGGCGGAAAGTGGTCGCACTCGTCGGTGGGTCTCGCCGGTGCGCTCTTGACGGCAGCGGTGCTCAAGCTGCTCATTGCCGTCGCGTTCGTCGTTTGGAAGGCCGAGAAGCCGAAGAAGGCCGAGCAAGCCACGGAGGTGGTTGTTCACAACAAGTAACGCGTCGCACACAGACCCCGCTCCCCTCTCGTCATCTCCACACCCACAAATTGTAGACGGACAAGAAACTGTCCCAACAACAACAAATGGAATGTTTGGCTAATCGCAACTGCTGACTCTCTCAGTGTCAACGCCCCTGTGACTACAGCTCAAAGACACGCGTCCCGAAGTCCACTGTTTTGACCAGGAGCTGTGCACCCTGTGTAAAGACGTCAGTGTTCACCTTCTCGACCCGGTACTTGCAGTGCAGCAGTCACCGTTCGTTATCGCGCAGCTCACAGGTCACATGACAGGAGTGACTCTGGTCGCCTGCCACTGCCACATCAAGCGTCTTGCGTGGCTTCTTCTCTTTCTTCTCGCCCGTTTCTCTCACTCAACCACCACCTTCCCTCTCTCACTGTTCGACACGCGCTTTTCTTTCACAAAATGCAGCTCGCTCATTTTGCTTTTGTTTTGTATCATCCTCCCGCATTGGAATCCACACACTTTCACCTCACTGTACGCGTGATATGAACAGGCGGTCGCAGTCGACGCGGCGCTCGCTGGCCTCGCGCATCAGCCTCGGTGTTGCAAGTCGTCTCTCCGTTGCCGGACAGCGCGAGCCCGTCCGTCACGGCACGGTCGCTGGCGTCGTGATCAACACGCTTTGCAACGTTATGGGGGCCGGTGTGTTGTCGTTGCCACTCGCCACCTACAACGCCTCCGTTCTCTTTTCCATTCTCCTCGTGCTCGTGGTCGCTCTTCTGGCGTGCTATGCAGTGTACTGCCTGGTGGCCGCCAGCGACGCCTTGCAGCGCTACTCACTGACAGAGCTGGCTGCCTTTAGTTTCTTCCCGTCGCGTGACTTTGACGTCTTCTGTGCCGCCAAACTCGAAAGTGGCGACCTGGCGGACTTCCTTGTATCCGTCAGCGGTGGTGGCGACGCCGGCGGCACCACGCCCCAGTTGCAACCCGCTGCGAGTGGCGCCACAGACCACGCACTCTCTGCCCACCGTCGTGCCTTCACGTCACTCGAAATCGCGGCGCTCCGGCGCATGCACGATGTCGACGAGCTCACCCGCCGACGCCGCCGCCGCCTCGTGACGATGCTTGTGGAGGGCGCCATCTTCTTCAGCAACTTCGGCTTTCTCGCCATTTACTGCAAGGTCGTCATCGAGGCGATCCCATCGGTGCTGGGCCAAATTCTACCTCGTCCCGTCGATGCGGAGGCGGCATGGGTCGCGCTGGCGCTCTCTCCCTACTTCTGGGCGATTGCTGCCGGACTGGTGTTTTTCCTGCTCAGCTGCACGCGTGATATGGAGGAGCTCAAGTGGACGTCGTTGCTGGGTTTCCTAACCATCTTCTACATTGTCTGCGCCGTCGCCTACCGCTTCGGCACCGCACACGGCGACCCGGCCAACCCTGATGTTCCGGCCAAGGCGTACGGCACGATTCGCTGGGCCGAGCTGCACACCTCCCTGTTTCGTGCCATGGCGACGTACGGACTCGCCTTTAGCTACCACGTGAACGTGCCGTACTTCTACAAGGAGCTGCGCCGCCGTGAGCTGCCCGAGATGATGCGGTCTGTCCACTGGTCGTTTCCCACCATCGTTCTCTGCTACGTGGCGACTGGCACACTGGGCTACCTCACCTTTGGCGATCTCGTCGCCTCTCCCGCGACCGGAGGCAACATTGTGGAAAACTACGCTGCCGGCGATCAGCTCTTCATCATCGGCCAGATCGGGTTGTGCCTGCACTTTGCATGCGTCTTCCCGATTGTGTCGATCTGCACGCGGCGAGGCCTGCATCGACTGGCCATGACGCTGCTGACGTGGCAGACACAGAGTGAGACGATGATGCTCGCAGCCGGTCTCGTGTTGGACGACTACGACGGCGAGAATGACAACCACGAAACGGACAGGCACGGCGGCGGCCCCTCTTCTGCCGTGAGCTATGGCAGCGCATCGCACACAGGCGCTGCGAGTGCGACCACCCCCCTCGTCGCGACGGAGGACCTCGATCGTGACCCTGGCTCCCCCGATGACACGACGCGTCTTGCCATTGTTGTTGAGGCCTTGCTGCTCGTTGCGTGCGCGATGACGCTGGCGCTTCTCGTGCCTGGCATCTCCTTCGTCATGGACATCACGGGCACGCTGTTTTCGCTCACACTCATGTTGGTCGTGCCGAGCGCGATCGGGCTTTGCATCTTTTCAACCTCATTTGCGACGCGGCAGCAACACGCCGCTGTCGCCAACGCCGCACTGCAGGCGCCCATTCCGTGGAGCACGACCATGTCACGCGCGCGGAGTGCCGGCGTCCTGTTCGACTCTGCCGCACTCGCCGAGGCTGACGAGGCCGAGGCCCGCGAAGGCGGCACCAGCGAGGTTCGCCGGAACGGCTCCCAGATCTTTTCCATGCATCGTTACAGTCGCCTCAAGCACCTGCTCTGTGTGTTCAGCCTCGTCGTGGGCCTCGTGTTCACCGTGGTCGGAGCGGCTCTGCTTGTCTACGACAACTGGCCCCGATGAAAAAAAAAAGTAAAGGAACAGAAGAACAGCGACAGGGCGCATGAAGTAGAGAGACATTGAGAGCGTGCTTGTGCCCCAGACATTGACGTGCCCATCTCTGACTTCTTTTTTTCTTCTTTAAACTCCTAAGCAGCTGTGCTTATCCGAGTATTTGTTTTGTTTTTACTTTTGCTGGTGGTCCTCACTCACTTGTTTTCCTTTCCTTTTCAGAATAGGCGTCAAACCTGTTTTTGTTTTTGTTGTCATTCTTTCTTTCTCTCTCTCTCCTTTCTCTCTCTCTCTCAAAAAAAAAAAAAGCAACCACTTCAAAAGTGCCTTGTGCCACGACAGAACACAGCGCGCATTACCTTCGTGAGCATATCTCGCTTCTGTAGTGTGCTTGGCTTCATGTGGCGCCTGATATTTGCTCTCTCCCTGTCTGGGCATGTCTTCCTGGACAACACACACACACACACACACAGACACACGTTCTATGGACGTGTATGAAGATCCGTTTCATACACTCCTCTTCACAACACACCACACCTCTCTGCATTCGTGTCTCTCGTCTTCATTGTGAGTCCTCTTCCTTCCGTGATAGTTTCCCGTTTGACACAGCTCGTCATTCCACAACTGAGATGAAACCGTGCCTCTCCTGCACCACATCGGCGGCTTGCTCGTGGCGCCGGCAGGCTCTCGGCTGCACGTCCCTCACTCTCTTATCACGCGGCACGTCTCTCCGGCACACCAACGCAGACGCCGTCACGATGAACCGTGCGAGTCCATTGTGGTCATCACGACGCTTCATTTCGCGCGTTGGCGCCCGCATGGATGACACGATCGACGGCGGTGAGGAGGATGCGGCGGGGGTCGTTGTGGAGACGAAACGCGTCCCCAGCGGCGTAGCGACGGTGACACGCAAAAGGGCCAAACCGCGCCCGTTTGTCAACGCGGATGGCTACAACGTGGTCGAGGACGCACGCGATGGGGCGTCACCACTGGACGCAACGGACCGCGCCGCTGCCGATGACGGGCCTGACGCAGAACCACCGCTGGTCGAATTTACCGTCACAGAGGCCGAACACCTTGAGAAGCTTTTCCGCCGCCCTGTTGTGAGCACCAAGTACCTGACCGAGGCCGAGTCCACCACGCTCGGCAAGCTTCTCTTTGACGGATGCTACAAGGACGAGCTCACAAGTAACAACAAGGATGCCCTTCTCTATCAAGCGAGCCTTGAGCTGACGTGGATGGAGGAGTGGGCGGATGGCTTACTGGCTGCCAACGCCACCGCGGGTGCATCGTCGAACAACACGAACACAGAGCCCCAGACGGGTCGCGCCGCTGTTGTCGTGAAGACACCCGAGGACGTACGCAAGCTGATCAAAAAAGCCGTGCTGGAGCGGGTTGACCTGCACAAGCCCCTCTCGTATATCATCGGCTCGCAGCCCTTCTTCGGCTGTGACATCTTGTGCCAGCCACCGCTGCTGTGCCCACGTCCAGAGACGGAGATGTGGACGCACTGGCTGACCTCTCAGTACTTGTCGTCCACGCTGCACCCCGCCACAGCACCACCAAAATCATCTGGGTCCCACGCCGCTGCTGCTGCTTCTGCTGCACGGAGCTGCAGCGAGTGTGACCACCACACCAGGCATGACACACCAGAGATGCAGCCACTGCGGGTGCTGGACATGTGCTGCGGCACAGGCTGCATCGGCGTCGCCATCGCGAAGCAAATCCCCTCCGCTGAGGTCTTCTCGGTCGACCTGCTGGAGGATGCGGTGCGCATGACGAGGCGCAATGCGACCCACAATGGCGTCCCCGATAATCGCCTGCATGCGATCCAGTCCGACTTGTTCGAACACTTTCTCGAACCCCTTGATCCGGTGTCTCAGACGCACGGTGAGTCCGGCGAGCGTGTCAAGCGCACCGTCAAGCCCGAGTTCCGTCACACGTTCGATGTCATCGTCTCGAACCCGCCGTATGTGCTGCCTGAGCAGTACATTGACTTGCCGCGCAGCATTACGCACTGGGAGTCAAAGATGGCTCTTGTTGGCGATGACGTGCGTGAGCACAAGCAGTACCTCTACTTCCAGGAGCTCTGCGAGTACGGTGCGCAACTGCTCAAGACACCAGCGCAACGGCACAAGGCGCTTCGCGATGCGCCGAACTTGGTGATTGAGGTCGGTCTGCAGGCGCACCTGGTCGCGTCGCTGATGGAGAAGAGCGGTCTCTTCGAGAACGTGGAGCTTCATCTCGACTATGCCAATCAGGAACGCTGGGTGTCGGCCACCTCGCTCGGCACGCCGTCCGCAAGTAAGTGAAAGCCAGCCAGCAAGAGGCCAGTGTTGCAGAGCGCAAGGGACTGCGAGAACGAAAGAAGGAAAGAAAGCAAAACGCATCGTCGTCTCTTGAACCTCTTGAATCAGTACCGTCGTCACACTTTTAAAACAAAAAAAACAGCCAACACGATGCCACAACGACGGTTAGGGACGTCTCAACATTGCCATTTATTCGATGCCCTGCTGTGACATCCATGAATTGAGCACTCTTGTGTGCTCACAATGACGTTGTGCGTGTATAATGAAGTGGACTTGTAGTGCTTTATGCTTCCCACATTTCAATCGCACTCAACGAGGCACCACCGCACGCACACACTCACATACGCAGCCCCTGGCCTAAACTCATCAGTCTCTCGCCACATTATCCCCATTTCTCTTCCCTTCTCTCTCCTGGCGTCGTCTGTCCCTGCTGTTGTCATCTCCTTTCGCCGCACGTAAGAACCACTTTTTTTTCTCCACGCTCTCCCAACACTAACAGCAAAAAAATTATCTTCCACACTAACACGCTACGCTCTTGAAAACAGTGCCAAGACAACAAGTAGCTAACGCAAACACTTACTTAACACAGACAGTCTGCGCCACTCGCACACCATCTACACAACAACCCCCTCTCTCTCTCTGTTTCGACACTACAGATGATCCACCCGTACGTCTGGATTCTCGTGGTCGGCGCGATTGTGGGC